>WNWK01007457.1:35000-93968 GCA_009830355.1 Cherax destructor | reverse complement strand
GGCCTTCTTCCATACCTCAGGTAGATGCAGTTTAAAGGGGATGTGTTGAATATTGTGGTAAGTGGCACACTCAGTACCTCAGCTCCTTCCTGAAGAACCCACGGGAGATATTGCCCGGACCCATCGCCTTTGAGGTATCGAGGTCACTGAGTAACTGCTTCACTTCCTCCTCAGTTGTGTGTATGCCCTCTAGCACTTGGTACATCCCTTGTTGGTGATGAACCATGTCCTGTCTACCCAGCTGCCTTCCTTCCTCCATTGTGAATACTTCCTTAAACCTCAAGTTGAGCTCCTCACATACCTCTTGATCATTACTTGTGAGTTCCCCATCTTCTCTCTCTCAGCCTTATCACTTGGTCCTTGACTGTTGTCTTCCTTCTGATGTGACTGAACATCAGTTTCGGATCGGACTTAACTTTCGATGCTATGTCGTTTTCGTACTGTTTCTGGGCCTCCTCCGTACTTGTGCATACTCGTTTCTAGCTCTTCTACTAATCTCTTTGTTTACTTGGGTTCTTTGCCTTCTGTACCGTTTCCATTCTCTGATACTCTGATTCTTTGCCTCCCTGCACCTCTGGGTAAACCAGGGGCTCTTTCTGCCTTCCCATTTAAACATTTGCCTCTGGGTATAAACCGTTCCTCTGCCTCCTTGCACTTTGCCCTACGTATTCCATCATTTCATATATTGTCAGTCCTTCCATTTCCCTTTCCCACTGGATGTCCTGCAGGAAATTCCTCAAGCCCGTGTAGTTTCCTCTTTTAAAGTCTGGTTTGTCTCTATCGGTACTGTTTCCCCTCTCCACCTGTAGCTCTACAATGTACTCAAAGCTAAGCACCATATGATCACTGGCTCCCAGGGGCTCTCGTGCGTTATGTCTTCAATATCTGAGCTGTTCAGGGTGAATACAAGGTCCAGTCTTGCTGGTTCATCTTCTCCCCTCTCTCTGGTCGTGTCCCTGACATGTTGGTGCATCAGGTTTTCCAGTACCACGTCCATCATCTTGGCTCTCCAAGTTTCTGGACCCCCACGTGGTTCATGGTTCTCCCAGTCGATCTCCCTGTGGTTGAAATCTCCCATGACCAGTAGCTTCGCTCTGCTCATGTGTGCTTTTCTTGCCACCTCCGCCAGGGTGTCCACCATCGCTCTGTTGTTCTCATCGTATTCTTCTCCTGGGCTCCTGCAGTTCTGTGGTGGGTTATACATCACTGCAATGATTATCTTATGCTCCCCAGACTGGATGGTACCTACTATGAAATCCCGTTCTCTACCCCCCTCCACTCCTACCATTTCCTCGTGTGTGTGTGTGTGTGTGTGTGTGTGTGTGTGTGTGTATGTGTGTGTGTGTGTGTGTGTGTGTGTGTGTGTGTGTGTGTACTCACCTAGTTGTGGTTGCAGGGGTCAATTCACGTGTGTGTGTGTGTACGTATTCACCTAATTATACTCACCCAATTGTGGTTGCAGGGTTTGACTGTCAGCTTCTGGCCCCCTCCTAGGCCGCTGACTGCTACTGAAGTCATTCTCAACTAACTACGTGAGCCATAGCTCGGCACTTAGAGCACTCAGCTCACACACACACTGAGGTCCGTGGTTCGATCAGTGGTACGGGTGGAAACATTAGGACGTGTTTTCTTAAGACACCTGCTGCCCCTGTTCACCTAGCAATAAAACAGGTACCTGGGTGTTAGTCGACTGGTGTGGGTCGCATCCTGGGACAAAACTGACCTAATTTGCCCGAAATACACTGCATAACACACACACACACACACACATATATATATATATATATATATATATATATATATATATATATATATATATATATATACATGTATATATATATATATATATATATATATATATATATGTAATATATATATATATATATATATATATATATATATATATATATATATATATATATATATATATATATATATATATATATATATATTATATGATAACACGATCGTCTTTTGCTAGTCACCTTATCCATGTGTTCTCTCTCTCTCTCTCTCTCTCTCTCTCTCTCTCTCTCTCTCTCTCTCCCTCTCCTCCCTCTCTTTCCCACCCATCCCTCTCTCCAACCATGCATACTCAATGCCTTTGCAATCAGGACCAGGTCATGTTGCATTCACTGTGCAGGTATATACATGTCAACTAAAACGAAAATGTATTTTACATATAATGGATGTATGGATAGCCTCATGCTTGGATGAATGAAAATAAGTACTTATGGATTTGTATGGGTAGATGAATGTATGGATGAATGTAATGAGTATGGTATGTATGGATAGTATATGGCTTGGAGTGTATGTATGGCTGGGTGTTGTATGGCTGGGTGTATGTATGGCTGAGTGTATATATGGCTGGTGTATATATGGCTGGGTGTATGTATAGCTGGGTGTATGTATGGCTGGGTGTATATATGGCTGGGTGTATATGGCTGGTGTATATGGCTGGTGTAATATATGGGTGTACATATGGCTGGGTGTACATATGGCTGGGTGTAATATGGCTGGGTGTACATATGGCTGGGTGTACATATGGCTGGGTGTACATATGGCTGGGTGTACATATGGCTGGGTGTACATATGGCTGGGTGTACATATGGCTGGGTGTACATATGGCTGGGTGTACATATGGCTGGGTGTACATATGGCTGGGTGTACATATGGCTGGGTGTACATATGGCTGGGTGTACATATGACTCAACTGTAAGATGTTTCATGACTTCTCGTAAAAGGACACAAGTACAACTAATGTGACATTTTATTGTGGCAACGTTTCGCTCTCCAGGAGCTTTGTCAAGCTGTTGCAAAGCTTCGGAAGAGCGAAACGTTGCCACAAATATTACAATACTTGCAACTAGTAAGTCCATTTATCTAAAATTTTATCGGTAATTCTACCATTACTGTTCCTTTATTACCAAAATAAAAGGTTTCTAAATATTTAATATACTTTGTCGTGTTCACGAACTAAGAGTGTTGACATGGTGTTCTCTGTTCTCTGTGCTTAGAACACCTTGTTCTCTTAGTCTTTATGTTACTCTTCTTTAATCAAAATAATTTTTGAAGTGGTAGAGTGGTGAGCCAGTGGAAGGTCTCGGTCAGATGACCAAAAGATCCAGTGGTGGGTCATCATATAACTAATACCAGCGTCAGGAAACACTTGTCCTGTTTCCTGACAAACCTAACCTAACCTAACCTAACCTTACCTAAACTAACCTAACCTTACCTAACCTAACCTAAACTAACCTAACCTAACCTAAACTAACCTAAACTAACCTTATCTAACCTAACCTAAACTAACCTTACCTAACCTAACCTAACCTAACCTGACAAACCTAACCTAACCTAACTTATCCTTAAGCAACTTAACCTAACCTAACTTTACCTAACCTAACTTATCCTTAACTAACGTAACCTAACCTAACCTAACCTAACTTATCCTTAACTAACTTAACCTAACCTAACCTAACTAACTTAACCTAACCTTACCTAACTTAACTTAACCTTAACTAACTTAACCTAACCTTACCTAACTTAACTTAACCTTAACTAACTTAACCTAATCTAACCTAAATTAAAATTTACTAACCTTACCTTTCCTAACTTTACCTTACCTTAGGTTGAGAATTTTTCTATGATTTTTTCCCGTAACTTGTTTTCCTGTGTTTTTTCTCTGTAACTTTTTCCTGTTTTTTTTTTCTGGAATTTTTTTCCGTGTGTTCTTTCCTGTGACTTTTTCCTGTGACTTCTTTCCTCTATTTATTCCTGTAACTTTTTCTTGTGACTTTTTTCTTGACCATTTTTCCCAGTAACGTTTTTCCTGTGACTCTTTTCCTGTGACTTTTTTCCTGTGACTTTTTTCCTGTGACTTTTTTCCTGTGACATTTTTCCCGTGACTTTTTCCTGTGACTTTTTTCCTGTGACTTTTTTCCTGTGACTTTTTTTCTATGACTTTTTTTCCTGTGACTTTTTTCCTGTGACTTTTTTCCTGTGACTTTTTTCCTGTGACTTTTTTCCTGTGACTTTTTTCCCGTGACTTTTTTCCTGTGACTTTTTTCCGGTGACTTTTTTCCGGTGACTTTTTTCCTGTGACTTTTTTCTTGTGACTTTTTTCCCGTGACTTTTTTCCTGGATCCAGATAATATCATCAGACGTAAAACAGAATATTAGCAGATTACAGTAATATTTATTACTGTAATTAATAATATTTTTTGACAGGGAAAATTATGCTTCGAGTTTTCTTAGTCAGGAAAATTTTCTCTGGCTACTTAACACTTGATTTTCCATTTTGTTTTATTTGTATTAGTTCCTGAGATCAATGAGCGACCGGACTGCATCCCGGTGTTGATAATGGAATAAAATACTGACATGTTGATGATGAAGACACATGTGCAACACTTGATGAAGACATGTGCAACACTTGATGAAGACATGTGCAACACTTGATGAAGACATGTGCAACACTTGATGAAGACATGTGCAACACTTGATGAAGACATGTGCAACACTTGATGAAGACATGTGCAACTTGATGGAACATTGCAACATTGATGAAGACATGTGCAACAGATGGGTAACTTTATTTGAGAAATAGTATTTGAGGTGGTCAGTCCCTCAGTCTGGAGAAGAGTTCAGCACCATGGTCTTGAAAGATATGAAGCTGAACTCTTCTCCAGGCTGAGGGACTGACCACCTTGTTCCAGACCATGGTGCTGAACTCTTCTCCAGGCTGAGAGACTGACCACCTTGTTCCAGACCATGGTGCTGAACTCTTCTCCAGGCTGTGGGACTGACCACCTTGTTCCAGACCATGGTGCTGAACTCTTCTCAGGCTGAGAGACTGACCACCTTGTTCCAGACCATGGTGCTGAACTCTTCTCCAGGCTGAGGGACTGACCACCTTGTTCCAGACCATGGTGCTGAACTCTTCTCCAGGCTGGAGACTGACCACCTTGTTCCAGACCATGGTGCTGAACTCTTCTCCAGGCTGAGGGACTGACCACCTTGTTCCAGACCATGAGGCTGAACTCTTCTCCAGGCTGAGGGACTGACCACCTTGTTCCAGACCATGGAACTGAACTCTTCTCAGGCTGAGGGACTGACCACCTTGTTCCAGACCATGGTGCTGAACTCTTCTTCAGGCTGAGGACTGACCACCTTGTTCAGACCATGGAGCTGAACTCCTTCTCCAGGCTGAGGGACTGACCACCTTGTTCCAGACCATGGTGCTGAACTCTTCTCAGGCTGAGGGACTGACCACCTTGTTCCAGACCATGGTGCTGAACTCTTCTCCAGGCTGAGGGACTGACCACCTTGTTCCAGACCATGGTGCTGAACTCTTCTCCAGACTGAGGGACTGACCACTTGTTCCAGACCATGGTGCTGAACTCTTCTCCAGGCTGAGGGACTGACCACCTTGTTCCAGACCATGGGCTGAACTCTTCTCCAGGCTGAGGGACTGACCACCTTGTTCCAGATCATGGTGCTGAACTCTTCTCCAGGCTGAGGACTGGCCACCTTGTTCCAGACCATGGGCTGAACTCTTCTCCAGACTGAGGGACTGACCACCTTGTTCCAGACCATGGAACTGAACTCTTCTCAGGCTGAGGGACTGACCACCTTGTTCCAGACCATGGTGCTGAACTCTTCTTCAGGCTGAGGGACTGACCACCTTGTTCGAGACCATGGGCTGAACTCTTCTCCAGGCTGAGGGACTGACCACCTTGTTCCAGACCATGGTGCTGAACTCTTCTCCAGGCTGAGGGACTGACCACCTTGTTCCAGACCATGGTGCTGAACTCTTCTCAGACTGAGGGACTGACCACCTTGTTCCAGACCATGGCTGAACTCTTCTCAGGCTGAGGGACTGACCACCTTGTTCCAGACCATGAGCTGAACTCTTCTACAGGCTGAGGGACTGACCACCTTGTTCCAGACCATGGTGCTGAACTCTTCTCCAGACTGAGGGACTGACCACGTGGTTCCAGACCATGGTGCTGAACTCTTCTCCAGGCTGAGGGACTGACCACCGTGTTCCAGACCATGGTGCTGAACTCTTCTCCAGGCTGAGGGACTGACCACCTTGTTCCAGACCATGGTGCTGAACTCTTCTCCAGGCTGAGGGACTGACCACCTTGTTCCAGACCATGGTGCTGAACTCTTCTCAGGCTGAGGGACTGACCACCTTGTTCCAGACCATGGTGCTGAACTCTTCTCAGGCTGAGGGACTGACCACCTTGTTCCAGACCATGGTGCTGAACTCTTCTCCAGGCTGAGGGACTGACCACCTTGTTCCAGACCATGGTGCTGAACTCTTCTCCAGGCTGAGGGACTGACCACCGTGTTCCAGACCATGTTGCTGAACTCTTCTCCAGGCTGAGGGACTGACCACCTTGTTCCAGACCATGGTGCTGAACTCTTCTCCAGACTGAGGGACTGACCACCTTGTTCCAGACCATGGTGCTGAACTCTTCTCCAGGCTGAGGGACTGACCACCTGTTCCAGACCATGGAGCTAAACTCTTCTCCAGGCTGAGGGACTGACCACCTTGTTCCAGACCATTGTGCTGAACTCTTCTCCAGGCTGAGGGACTGACCACCTTGTTCCAGACCATGGTGCTGAACTCTTCTCCAGGCTGAGGGACTGACCACCTTGTTCCAGACCATGGTGCTGAACTCTTCTCCAGGCTGAGGGACTGGCCACCTTGTTCCAGACCATGGAGCTGAACTCTTCTCCAGACTGAGGGACTGACCACCTTGTTCCAGACCATGGAACTGAACTCTTCTCCAGGCTGAGGACTGACCACCTTGTTCCAGACCATGGTGCTGAACTCTTCTCCAGGCTGAGGGACTGACCACCTTGTTCCAGACCATGGTGCTGAACTCTTCTCCAGGCTGAGGGACTGACCACCTTGTTCCAGACCATGGTGCTGAACTCTTCTCCAGACTGAGGGACTGACCACCTTGTTCCAGACCATAGAGCTGAACTCTTCTCCAGGCTGAGGGACTGACCACCTTGTTCCAGACCATGATGCTGAACTCTTCTCCAGGCTGAGGGACTGACCACCTTTTTCCAGACCATGGTGCTGAACTCTTCTCCAGACTGAGGGACTGACCACCTTGTTCCAGACCATGATGCTGAACTCTTCTCCAGGCTGAGGGACTGAATACGTGGTTCCAGACCATGGTGCTGAACTCTTCTCCAGGCTGAGGGACTGACCACCTTGTTCCAGACCATGGTGCTGAACTCTTCTCAGGCTGAGGGACTGACCACCTTGTTCCAGACCATGGTGCTGAACTCTTCTCCAGGCTGAGGGACTGACCACCTTGTTCCAGACCATGATGCTAAAAGGACTCCCTTCTCCAGGCTGAGGGACTGACCACCTTGTTCCAGACCATGGTGCTGAACTCTTCTCCAGGCTGAGGGACTGACCACCTTGTTCCAGACCATGGTGCTGAACTCTTCTCCAGGCTGAGGGACTGACCACCTTGTTCCAGACCATGGTGCTGAACTCTTCTCCAGACTGAGGGACTGACCACCGTGTTCCAGACCATGGTGCTGAACTCTTCTCAGGCTGAGGGACTGACCACCTTGTTCCAGACCATGGTGCTGAACTCTTCTCCAGGCTGAGGGACTGACCACCTTGTTCCAGACCATGGTGCTGAACTCTTCTCCAGGCTGAGGGACTGACCACCTTGTTCCAGACCATGGTGCTGAACTCTTCTCCAGGCTGAGGGACTGACCACCTTGTTCCAGACCATGGTGCTGAACTCTTCTCCAGGCTGAGGGACTGACCACCTCAAATACTATTTCTCCAAGGTTGATGGACTGATTAAATCTTTATTTCACTTCACTTTCTGCCTCTATATTTGACTGTAGAAGTCTACTGTGTACGCGAAACGTTTCAACAATAAAGCTACGCAACTGTTGCACATGTGTCTTAATCAACATCTAGTTAATCTTTCCCTGATTTCCGTAAATATTTTTTGCTAAATGTAATTGTATATATATATTTTTTCTTTTTTTTCGATAAGTATAATAAATATCTAGTAAAGTTTTCTTTTTTTTTCTTAAACTTACTTTAATAAAAACGAATCAAATGCAATTTTTTTTTTAATCTACAACGTAATTCGTTATCAAAATTTAAGACTAGTCAAAAAATTTAAGCCAGTTTATTTCGAAATATACTCTAAAGTATATAAATTTAAGGCCAAAAGCTTACATTTTCTTATAGATTTATGGTGAACAGCCTTGTGGCTTGTTGACAGAGGTCGGTAAATCAAAGTGTGGAAGCATCGATTCTGTTGACAGTGTATTTAATCAAGATGCAGAGGCCAGTAAGTTTGCCGAATCTGCTTCTCGCATCGTTCTTCATTCTATTGGCGTGTAGATCCCGCTAATGGACTTGAGAGAGAGAGAGAGAGAGAGAGAGAGAGAGAGAGAGAGAGAGAGAGAGAGAGAGAGCAGAGCAAGACGACTCATCTCTCGCCTGGACCCAGCCTGGATTTGTCTTTTCGGCAGAGCCTTCAACACCGGAGGGATGTGGGCGGCCTTACTGTTATGTACAAGGCCAATATCGTCAAAGTGCCACACTTGGCACCACTCCGAGGACAGCGAGAAGTGAGCTTCTACACCACAAGACGGGCAGCCAGCAGCAACTTCACTCTGTACCCTTCTCCAGAAGATCACTTAGTTGAAATCATTTATTCCCAGGATGACTCGAGTCTGGAACATGTTCGTACAGCATAATGACATCAACGAAATATAATCAGTTGATCAAATGAAATTAGTGACCCACAGATGGCTCCAACTTCGTCCTGTTCCATACTTGTATGTCTCATAACAATAACAAGGCTTTTAAAAACGAGCCGATGCAGGTAACAGCTCTTAGATTGTAAATAAAGTTAGGAACCCTAACCTAACCTTGTAAACCCCTGTGTAAAGAGAGAGAGTGTGTGTGTGTGAAAGAGAGAGAGAGAGAGAGAGAGAGAGAGAGAGAGAGAGAGAGAGAGAGAGAGATATAACGTATCGTCAAGCTAGATAGAAGGCTACATAACAGTCCGCGCCGAGGATATCTTAACAAAATTGTTATCTATTATCAAGATGGCATGATGCAGAGGGAACCTTTGACAAAGTGAAAGTAGATGTTCTACATCTACCTCTACTACAGTGGTTCTACTCCTGTAACTACTGCAGCTGCTTCGTGGTGGTGTGTTTACCACCAGTTCTACTAATAAACTGCTTTGGGCAGACCTGACAGGACATCCATAGCTTCCTCTACAAGGGGACTGTGACTAGTGGAGTCATATGTAAGGTGTTATATCATGGACCCGGCCGAGGGGGCGTTGACCCCCAGTAGGCATTCGTAAATATGAATTGGTTTTATTTCAAGTAATCTTTCAAGATTTACCATAACATCTTACGGGGACAACATAGCCATCTTAAAGGTGGGTTTTGTCGGTTCTTAAAATGAAGTTGTGACTAACGAATTCGTAACACAAATGTAAACAAAGCAGATTACTCTAATTTATGGTTAGTCTTGTTTGCTAGGCCAGTGTGCTGTCCACTGACCTGGCAGTTTTAGGACTGTATTGTCACGGGTTCAAGTCCTACACGTTCTGAGATTTTACAAGAAAACTGCTTATGTGTACCGAGATCCACACACCACTCTATGAAACATGGGATACAGTAAGCCTAAACTAGTTTACATGAATGTTAATAACTTATCAATGAGCGAAATGTCTCGGTAGTTGTTCTGTACCTTGTTTTATGTTGGGTGAATGGACACATGTGCAACTAATGCGACATTTTATCATAGCAACGTTTCGCTCTCCAAGAGCTTTGCCAAGCCGTTACATATAATACATGTTGACGTGGGTTTGCCATGACGGGTCCTGGACGGTGTCGTCCCCATGTGGTGACCCGGCACAACCCAGGGACACCAGGACGGGTCCTGGACCGTGTCGTCTCCATGTGGTGACCCGGCACAACCCAGGACACCAGGACGGGTCTTGGAAAGTGTCGTCTCCATGTGGTGACCCGGTACAACCCAGGGACACCAGGACGAGTCCTGGACCGTGTCTTCTCCATGTGGTGACCCGGTACAACCCAGGGACACCAGGACGACTCCTGGACCGTGTCTTCTCCATGTGGTGACCTGGTACAACCCAGGGACACCAGGACGAGTCCTGGACCGTGTCTTCTCCATGTGGTGACCCGGTACAACCCAGGGACACCAGGACGGGTCCTGGACCGTGTCGTCTCCATGTGGTGACCATGTACAACCCAGGGACACCAGGACGAGTCCTGACCGTGTCTTCTCCATGTGGTGACCCGGTACAACCCAGGGACACAGAGGGTAAGTGTAGGTATCAGAGTTAGGTGCAAGGGATAATATAATAGTTGTAGGTAGTAATAATAGTGGTGGTAGTAGTAATAGTAGTAGTTTTTGGAAGGTGGGTGGTGCAGGCTCTTGAAAGGTGGTTGGCAGTGCCCTTGTGAGGAAGGTGGCTTGGTGCAGGCTTCTTGGGGATGAAGGTGGTTGCGCAGTGCTTTGTGATGAAGGTGGCTGGTGCAGTGGTCTTGTGATGAAGGTGGCTTGGGCAGTGGTCTTGTGATGAAGGTGGCGTGGTGCATTGGTCTTGTGATGAAGGTGGCGGGTGCAGTGCTCTTGTGATGAAGGTGGCTTGGGCAGTGGTCTTGTGATTAAGGTGGTTTGGGTGCAGTGGTCTTGTGATGAAGGTGGCTTGGTGCAGTGCTCTTGTGATGAAGGTGGCTTGGTGCAGTGCTCTTGTGATGAAGGTGGCTTGGTGCAGTGGTCTTGTGATGAAGGTGGCGTGGTGCAGTGGTCTTGTGATGAAGGTGGCTTGGTGCAGTGCTCTTGTGATGAAGGTGGCTTGGTGCAGTGCTCTTGTGATGAAGGTGGCGGTGCAGTGGTCTTGTGATGAAGGTGGCTTGTGCAGTGGTCTTGTGATGAAGGTGGCTTGGTGCAGTGGGCTTGTGATGAAGGTGGCGTGGTGCAGTGCTCTTGTGATGAAGGTGGCTTGGTGCAGTGGTCTTGTGATGAAGGTGGCTTGGCAGTGGTCTTGTGATGAAGGTGGCTTGGTGCAGTGGTCTTGGATGAAGGTGGCTTGGTGCAGTGGGCTTGTGATGAAGGTGGCTTGGTGCAGTGGTCTTGTGATGAAGGTGGCTTGGTGCAGTGGGCTTGTGATGAAGGTGGCTTGGTGCAGTGGGCTTGTGATGAAGGTGGCGTGGTACAGTGCTCTTGTGAAGAAGGTGACTTGGTGCAGTGCTCTTGGTGGGACATGAAGAATTTAGCGTGACTGACATGACAAAAAATGAGAAATGAAGCCTGTCACAGAAGAACAGGTAAGATTTGGCGGCATGTCTATACTTTAGGCTTCAGAGACTGCCTACTTCTTTATACATGAATTATTAATACCAAGAAGATAAAGAATTAGACACATGTGCAACATCTGGGTATCTTTATTTGTAGAGTTTCGTCTTCCAGTGGCTTTATCAGTACAAGGACTTAATGGAAGACAGTAGAACTATATACAAAAAGGTGAGGTAATCAATCCCTCGGTCTTGGAATTGGTGAAGAGCACCGTAGTCTTAAGACTCTTAATGCCTGTGCTTCAGAGTCTTCAAGACTACGGTGGTCTTCAACTCCAAGACTGAGGGATTGATTACCTAATCTTTGTATATAGTTCTACAGTCTTCCATTATGCCCTTGTATTGATAAAGCCACTGGAGGAGCGAAAGTCTACAAATAAGGCAACCCGTGGCCAGACTGATCACGTCAAAACTGTCACTTACTGTTCCCATTACCCCATTATCCTTCAACATGGGGTCAACGTCCTAGTAATGGGTTGCAGAAGTAATTCAATAAGTCGCCTAATTTGTACCAGATATATATTTTTATATTAGAGTGAACTCAGGCGTTAACTGGCTCAGGGGAAACGTGATCTCTCAGTTCTATTCACTAAAATCTGCACGTCGTAGAGGAATTTTTATGGCGACGTTTCGCTCCATTTTCGGCCATTATTGCCACTGTGTGGAAAAAACACTTATGCATAGTTTAGATATTTATTGAGAACGTTTCGCCACGAGTGACTTCTTCAGTCCTTATGACTGAAGAAGTCACTCGTGGCGAAACGTTTCAAATAAGATACCCAAACATTACACAAGTGAAAGATATCAACCTGACGCCACACGAAAGATCACATAAATAAAGAAATGTAAAACAAAGGACCTTTCTTCCGAAACTACGAGTCCGTGGATGTTTTCCCACAAAACACAATTGCGTTGCCTCGTCGTTATCACCCTCACCCGGTTCACTAACTACCAGGTCTCCGCCCTTGCCAATTAGAAGGTCTGATTCTGGCGTCGTTGCACGTCTGGTGTTTACCACTGAACGCTGGCCAGCGACCCACGGCTTAAAAACTTTCTCTTTTCAAATTTCCTGTTTTATCTTATGTTTCGTCATTTTAATCGTGGCTTTTGTGGATTGAATGTTTACGAAGAGTTTCGTTATTCTTGGTAATAGATGAATAGAAGAGAAACAATTCACTTAAGACAGAAAAAATACTTTGGATACAGGAGAAGTCCGAGGCAAGAATGGGAGGGTCAGGATAGCTCTGAGAAACACGTTTGGTTAACTTTGGCGATAGTGTTAGTGGTTATAGATGAAGGTCCAGCTGATGCTGCTGGCTCTTGCCTGTGCTTGCCTTTGTTTGCTTGTCAGTGTTAGCCTTAGCTTGCTTTGTGAGAGCTGTACCCACTCTGCCTGAGGTATCCCAGCAAGTGAGTCCGTCTCCTGTATTATCCCAGTGCTTAACAAAATAGGGAATAGCATAAGAAGGTACAAATAAAAATGGGAACTATGGCTATCGTTTACTTAATAACATAAAGAGCGAGAATACATTATATCCTGACGGAGAATAACATACAATAACCATTGACCTATGAGACTTATTACCAGGGGTGAGGGTAGATGTTATCAGTAACACGGACTTATACTCACTCTTAATTCACCAACCAGCTGACCCGAGATTAGCAACGCGTGGCCCACTGCACACCAGCTGTCCAGAGACCTGCTCACTGGACCTGTCACCCACCTCTCTGTCTCCTATAGTCGTCTTCATGACCTTATATGGTGCTCAAAGCATCCCCCTTTCCCATAAGGTGTAGGCCACGTGTTACGACCTGACGCCAGGCAAGAACAAAAGACTTGAGGCTTAAGCATGGAGGTGTGGCTGACAGATATTTGCAAAGGTAAGGTGTGGGTAATTAGCTGGACCTCACAAGCACACTGACTACATCACAGCTTGTCTGTGCTTGCCTTAGCTTGTCTGTGCTTGTCTGTGCTTGCCTTTGCTTGCTTGTCTGTGTTTGCCTTAGCTTGTCTGTGCTTGCCTTTGCTTGCTTGTCTGTGTTTGCCTTAGCTTGTCTGTGCTTGCCTTTGCTTGTCTGCGTTTACCTTTGTTTACTTTTCCTCCCACATGCTTTCGTTTGCTTTGATAATAAAAGTTAAGACGGCAGGGAAGGAGATAAGAAGCAGTATAGATAAACTGAATAAAATAATTCATGAATAAAATCATAATAACATAATTGTTGGTTCAGTTGTGAGCACACTGGCCTGTGAGTTCTAAGAATCGCTTTCCATGGGTTCTAACCCCATCTTCTTCATGACTGTAATGCAATAAAAGTCATTATACGAAACTCATCACTACAATTAATAGAAAATGACGAATATATATATATATATATATATATATATATATATATATATATATATATATATATATATATATATATATATATATATCAATTAGTTTATATCAATTCCATATGGAAGCAAAAAGAACGTCTCTCTGGATAAAACGGTTTGTAAACCAGGCATCATACTGACGAATATAAACCCTTATTTGTAAAGCGGTGGAGTGGTAAGCCAGTGGAAGGTCTCGGTCAGACGACCAGAAGCTCCAGTGGTGGGTCATCTAAGACCAGCGTCAGGAAACACTTGTCCTGTTTCCTGACCAACGTTACCTAGCCTAACCTAACCTGACCTAGCCTAACCTAGCCTAACCTAGCCTAACCTAGCCTAACCTAACCTAACCTAACCTAACCTAACCTTACCTAACCTAACTTAACCTAATCTAACCTAACCTAGCCTAACCTAACTTAACCTAGCCTAACCTAACCTAACCTAACCTAACCTAACCTAACCTAATCTAACCTAACCTATCCTACCTTAACTTAACCTAACCTAACCTACCCCAACCTACCATAACCTAACCTACCCCAACCTACCATAACCTAACCTACCCCAACCTACCATAACCTAACCTACCCCAACCTACCATAACCTAACCTAACTTAACTTAACTTAACCTAACTTAAAAAAGCCACATAAGCACAAAACATGCAGTGATATGATGATATATTAATGTTGAAAATTGTATAAAATACGGATGTGAAGGCACTAAGCGGGTGGGTTACTGTATGAAGGTACACAGTAGTACGTAGATAAACGGTTCAAAGAACCGACAAATTAATAAATTAGACACATGTGCAACACTTGGGTATCTTTATTGAGGGAACGTTTCGACCACCAGTGGCTTCATCAGTCCTGTACAAAGGAGAATAGTGAAGATCAGAAGGAGTTTGAGGTGATCAGTTATGTAAGAAGTTGAAAGAATTGATAGACACCGAAGGAGACAGAATGGGAGATTGATAAACAGAGACAGGCGGAACGTGGGGTTGATAATAAGTAGACAGAGGAACAGGAGGAACGTAAAACTGTTAAGTAGACAGAGGAACAGGAGGAACGTAAAACTGTTAAGTAGACAGAGGAACAGGAGGAACGTAAAACTGTTAAGCAAACAGAGGAACAGGAGGAACGTAAAACTGTTAAGTAGACAGAGGAACAGGAGGAACGTAAAACTGTTAAGTAGACAGAGGAACAGGAGGAACGTAAAACTGTTAAGCAAACAGAGGAACAGGAGGGGAACGTAAAACTGTTAAGTAGACAGATGAACAGGAGGAACATAAAACTGTTAAGTAGACAGAGGAACAGGAGGAACGTAAAACTGTTAAGTAGACAGAGGAACAGGAGGAACGTAAAACTGTTAAGCAAACAGAGGAACAGGAGGAACGTAAAACTGTTAAGTAGACAGAGGAACAGGAGGAACGTAAAACTGTTAAGTAGACAGAGGAACAGGAGGAACGTAAAACTGTTAAGTAGACAGAGGAACAGGAGGAACATAAAACTGTTAAGTAGACAGAGGAACAGGAGGAACGTAAAACTGTTAAGTAGACAGAGGAACAGGAGGAACATAAAACTGTTAAGTAGACAGAGGAACAGGAGGAACGTAAAACTGTTAAGTAGACAGAGGAACAGGAGGAACGTAAAACTGTTAAGTAGACAGAGGAACAGGAGGAACATAAAACTGTTAAGTAGACAGAGGAACAGGAGGAACATAAAACTGTTAAGTAGACAGAGGAACAGGAGGAACATAAAACTGTTAAGTAGACAGAGGAACAGGAGGAACATAAAACTGTTAAGTAGACAGAGGAACAGGAGGAACATAAAACTGTTAAGTAGACAGAGGAACAGGAGGAACATAAAACTGTTAAGTAGACAGAGGAACAGGAGGAACATAAAACTGTTAAGTAGACAGAGGAACAGATGGAAAGTGAGATTGAAATAGAAACAGGTGGAACTTGAGATTGATAAGTAGACAGACAGATGAAGATGAAACGTGAGACTGATAGACAGAGAAACAAGTGAAACTTGGGGCTAATAAGTAGACAAGAGAAACAGACGGAACGTAAAATTGATAAGTAGACAGATATAGAACGAGAGAATAATTAGCGAACCGGGAGACAGAGGTAACGAGAGATTAACGAACAATAACTTCCCAATTACAATTTCGAGAACCAAGCCAATAACGTTCAGCTTATAACGAAGATAATGACATTATTACCTGACCTAATTGCCTAATTACCTAAGAAAGCATATACGAAGTAAGGTATATATATTTTTATAGCCTCGACGACACACACACACACTTAACAACCTCAACCATTGTTTAGTCACGGCTCTAATTACCTCTCGTGATCCAATTTGCAAAATAACTTTGAATGTCGTTAGTAACAGAGTCATTGTTGCCACGTCCAGTAATTACTCTGTGCCAGAGACGCTACGCCTGATAGTGTAATTACAGGAAAAGATCTATGTGATAAAACACGGCATTGAACCCTTGTTTGTCAGGCCGTAAGACGGATGACAGGATGAGCACTGGGGCAGGAGACAGCAGCGAATGAAGGTTGTGGATAGGCAGAGAGGATAGGCAAAGATTGCTGGTAGACAGGCATAGAGGAAGATAGTGTTGGTAGACAGGAATAGAGGAAGCTAGTGTTGGTAGACAGGAATAGAGGAAGATAGTGTTGGTAGACAGGAATAAAGGAAGATAGTGTTGGTAGGCAGGAATAGAGGAAGAAAACAAAAGACTGTTGGTAGACAGGAACACAGGAAAATTAAAAGGTTGCTGGTAGACAGGAAGAGAAAGGCAAGAAATGTTGTGGATAGACAGTTATTGAGTAGACAGGAAGTGAAATGTACGGAAGTCGGTGTTAAGACAGGAAGAGAGATGTAAAAAAAAAATAGCTGCGAAGTCAGGCATTGAAACCGTGGCTTGGTTGGTGACGCTCTCGCCTCTCATACTAAGTGCCCGTGGTTCAATCCCCGGCACGGGGGGAAATGATGGGCATGTTTCTCTACACCTGCTGTCACTGTTCACCTAGCAGTAAGTAGGTACCTGGGTGTTAGTCATCTTACACCTGCTGTCACTGTTCACCTAGCAGTAAGTAGGTACCTGGGTGTTAGTCACCTTACACCTGCTGTTACTGTTCACCTAGCAGTAAGTAGGTACCTGGGTGTTAGTTGACTGGTATGGGTGGCATCCTGGGGGACAAGGATAAAGTACTCCAATAGAAATTAGACAGCCACGTGAACCGACATAGGAACCACAGCCCGGCTGATCAGGTACTGACTTTAGGTGCCTGTCCAGCGCCTTCTTGAAGACAGCCAGGGGTCTATTGGTAATCCCCCTTATGTATGCTGGGAGGCATCTTGGAGTATGTGGCACCAGCGAGACTCCTTCCCTAATAAACCATGTTAAAGTGTAGAGGTATGCAATATAACTAGTCCCAGTACTAGGAGAAATAAGCTATGAACAGAGACTAAAGGATTCGAACCTGATGATAGACAGAAAAAACAGGGGAGATATGATTAAGACATACAAAATAACTAGAGGAACTGATAGGATGGACAGGGCTACACTGGTTGAGAGGCGGGAAACTGGTAAAAAAGGGCACAGTGTAACTTTAAAGACACAGATGTCAAAAGTTTTAGAATTCTCGCCATGGGTTCAACCCACACCCGTTCCCTGGTTTTTCATCCGCAATGAATAACCCGGCAAGAGGCAGAGCCAGGAGCTGAGACTCAACCCCCACAACCAGGTGAAATATGTTAATCTGTGAGGACTCAAGAATTTTGTGAGAAGGTACAAAGCGTCGTTGTCTACTTTGTCTTTTCACTGTACCATCGCCTTTAAGTTAAACATTATGTACTTGAGAATTACAGTGCCATTACTCCCCGGAGGCTGGTGTCAGCAGGCTGCTGTCAGCAGGCTGTCAGCAGGCTGTCAGCGGCCCGTGGTTAAGACTCCTGATGCTATATGTATCACTGCATTGATTACTTGATACTTGCCTAAAATGATTTCACACACACCCTTGATAATGTGAGAAATTATGAAAGCGTATGATTGTTCACTATTGTTTTCACAGTGTTGTTATATATATATATATATATATATATATATATATATATATATATATATATATATATATATATATATATATATATATATATATATATATATATATATATACATATATATATATATATATATGTGTGTGTGTGTGTGTGTGTGTGTGTGTATGTGTGTGTGCTAAACTTTCATCATCATTCACTCCATCACTGTCTTGCCAGAAGGGTGCTTTACACTACAGTTATAAAACTGCAACATTAACACCCCTCCTTCAGAGTGCCGGCACTGTACTTCCCATCTCCAGGACTCAAGTCCGGCCTGCCGGTTTCCCTGAATCCCTTCATAAATGTTACCTTGCTTACACCCAACCCTTTGTCTCCATTCGCTCCTATCTAACACGCTCACACATGCTTGCTGGAAGTCCAAGCCCCTCGCACACAAAACCTCCTTTAACCCCCTCCCTCCAACCTTTCTTAGGCCGACCCCTACCCCGCCTTCCCTCCACTACAGATTTATAAACTCTTGAAGTTATTGTATTTTGTTCCATCCTCTCTACATGTCCAAACCATCTCAACAACCCCTCCTCAGCCCTCTGGATAATAGTTTTGGTAATCCCGCACCTTCTCCTAATTTCCAAACTACGGATTCTCTGCATTATATTCACACCACACATTGCCCTCAGACATGACATCTCCACTGCCTCCAGCCTTCTCCTTGTTGCAACATTCACTACCCATGCCTCACACCCATGTAAGAGTGTTGGTATAACTATACTCTCATACATTCCCCTCCTTGCTTCCATGGATAAAGTTCTTTGTCTCCACAGACTCCGAAGTGCTCCACTCACCCTTTTTCCCTCATCAATTCTATGATTAACCTCATCCTTCATAGACCCATCTGCTGACACATCCACTCCCAGATATCTGAACACATTCACCTCCTCCATACTCTCTCCCTCCAATCTGATATCCAATCTTTCGTCACCTAATTTTTTTTGTTATCCTCATCACCTTACTCTTTCCTATGTTCACTTTTAATTTACTTCTTTTACATACCCTACCAAATTCATCCACCAACCTCTGCAACTTCTCTTCAGAATCTCCCAAAAGCACAGTGTCATCAGCAAAGAGCAACTGTGACAACTCCCACTTTGTGTTAGATTCTTTATCTTTTAACCCCACACCTCTTGCCAACACCTGAGCATTCACTTCTCTTACAACTCCATCTATAAATAATAATAATAATAATAATAATAATAATAATAATAATAATAATAATAATAATAATAATAATAATAGTTTATTTGGACATGATACAAAGAATTACAATAGGTTATGAGATGTTATGAGGTGTACATGCCAAAAGCCCCTAATATGCAGGGCATTTTGGGCAACCATGGTGACATCACACATCCTTGTCTAAGACCTACTTTTACTGGGAAATAATCTCCCTCCCTCCTACACACTCTAACCTGAGCCTCACTATCCTCGTATAAACTCTTCACTGCTTTCAGTAACCTTCCTCCTATTCCATACACCTGCAACATCTGCCACATTGCCCCTATCCACCCTGTCATACGCCTTTTCCAAATCCTTAAATGCCACTAAAACCTCTTTACCCTTATCTAAATACTGTTCACCTATATGTTTCACTGTAAACACTTGATCTACACACCCCCTACCATTCCTAAAGCCTCCTTGTTCATCTGCTATCCTGCTCTCCGTCTTACTCTTAATTCTTTCAATAATAACTCTACCATACACTTTACCAGGTACACTCAACAGACTTATTTCCCTATAATTTTTGCTCTCTCTTTTATCCCCTTTGCCTTTATACAAAGGAACAATACATGCTCTCTGCCAATCCCTAGGTACCTTACCCTCTTCCATACATTTATTAAATAATAGCACCAACCACTCCAAAACTATATCCCCACCTGCTTTTAACATTTCTATCTTTATCCCATCAATCCCAGCTGCCTTACCTCCTTTCATTCTACCCACTGCCCCACGCACTTCCCCCACACTCACAACTGGTTCTTCCTCACTCCTACAAGATGTTGTTCCTCCTTGCCCTATACACGAAATCACAGCTTCCCTGTCTTCATCAACATTTAACAATTCCTCAAAATATTCCCTCCATCTTCCCGATACCTCTAACTCTCCATTTAATAACTCTCCTCTCCTATTTTTAACAATTAAATCCATTTGTTCCCTAGGCTTCCTCAACTTATTAATCTCACTCCAAAACTTTTTCTTATTTTCAACAAAATTTGTTGATAACATCTCACCCACTCTCTCATTTGCTCTCTTTTTACATTGCTTCACCACTCTCTTAACCTCTCTTTTTACATTGCTTCACCACTCTCTTAACCTCTCTTTTTACATTGCTTCACCACTCTCTTAACCTCTCTTTTTACATTGCTTCACCACTCTCTTAACCTCTCTTTTTACATTGGTTCACCACTCTCTTAACCTATCTTTTTACATTGCTTCACCACTCTCTTAACCTCTCTTTTTACATTGCTTCACCACTCTCTTAACCTCTCTTTTTACATTGCTTCACCACTCTCTTTTTACATTGCTTCACCACTCTCTTAACCTCTCTTTTTACATTGCTTCACCACTCTCTTAACCTCTCTTTTTACATTGCTTCACCACTCTCTTAACCTCTCTTTTTACATTGCTTCACCACTCTCTTAAGCGTCATTAGTTTCATAGTAAATCCGCCCCTGTACACAGCCCTACAGCGGGTATAGCCCTGTACCAAGGCCCTACAGCGGGTATAGCCCTGTACCAAGGCCCTACAGCGGGTATAGCCCTGTACCAAGGCCCTACAGCGGGTATAGCCCTGTACCAAGGCCCTACAGCGGGTATAGCCCTGTACCAAGGCCCTACAGCGGGTATAGCCCTGTACCAAGGCCCTACAGCGGGTATAGCCCTGTACCAAGGCCCTACAGCGGGTATAGCCCTGTACCAAGGCCCTACAGCGGGTATAGCCCTGTACCAAGACCCTACAGCGGGTATAGCCCTGTACCAAGACCCTCCAGCGGGTATAGCCCTGTACCAAGGCCCTACAGCGGGTATAGCCCTGTACCAAGACCCTACAGCGGGTATAGCCCTGTACCAAGGCCCTACAGCGGGTATAGCCCTGTACCAAGGCCCTACAGCGGGTATAACCCTGTACCAAGGCCCTACAGCGGGTATAGCCCTGTACCAAGGCCCTACAGCGGGTATAGCCCATTACCAAGGCCCTACAGCGGGTATAGCCCTGTACCAAGGCCCTACAGCGGGTATAGCCCTGTACCAAGGCCCTACAGCGGGTATAGCCCTGTACCAAGGCCCTACAGCGGGTATAGCCCTGTACCAAGGCCCTACAGCGGGTATAGCCCTGTACCAAGGCCCTACAGCGGGTATAGCCCTGTACCAAGGCCCTACAGCGGGTATAGCCCTGTACCAAGGCCCTACAGCGGGTATAGCCCTGTACCAAGGCCCTACAGCGGGTATAGCCCTGTACCAAGGCCCTACAGCGGTATAGCCCTGTACCAAGGCCCTACAGCGGGTATAGCCCTGTACCAAGGCCCTACAGCGGGTATAGCCCTGTACCAAGGCCCTACAGCGGGTATAGCCCTGTACCAAGGCCCTACAGCGGGTATAGCCCTGTACCAAGGCCCTACAGCGGGTATAGCCCTGTACCAAGGCCCTACAGCGGGTATAGCCCTGTACCAAGGCCCTACAGCGGGTATAGCCCTGTACCAAGGCCCTACAGCGGGTATAGCCCTGTACCAAGGCCCTACAGCGGGTATAGCCCTGTACCAAGGCCCTACAGCGGGTATAGCCCTGTACCAAGGCCCTACAGCGGGTATAGCCCTGTACCAAGGCCCTACAGCGGGTATAGCCCTGTACCAAGGCCCTACAGCGGGTATAGCCCTGTACCAAGGCCTGGTTAATCATTTTCACATTACGTGACGTACCTTTGGAAGGGGTAGCCTGAAGGTGGCCGTATTATATACGTATTTTATACGTATTTATTGCAAGTGTTAGCGTAGGACATAACGCAACACAGAGTAACACTTTCGACAGCCCAAATTCCCTACTAGCCACAAGAGGATCCTACCTTTAGGATCCGCTAGTGGAACCCAATTCTCTCTTCTCCTTCTGAAGAAGTCTTCACCCAGATTGCCTTGAGAACGGCCGCTGAGTCAGCAAACAGGACACGTTCACTGTTTGCAAATCCTAACAGTAAAATACATGCATTTGCCTCTCTGGAAGAGAGGCAAATATTGGCTTTTCCCAGTAAGGAAAACGCTTTCTCATACATAGGACAAAATATTTGAAGAATGACAATTTGTGCAACTTTTGGGAACGTTCTGGATTGGGAAAATTAAAAAAAAGATACTTTCGAATAGTATGACAGAAATGTTTTTATGTGAGTGAAAAGGACAACGGTAACATACTTTATAAGTATACCTAGAGAGTGTTCCGGGGGTCAACGCCCCCCGCGGCCCGGACCATGACCAGCCTCGGTAAAGTAGGAACATAAATTATGAGAGTGAATAGGGAAAAAGGGAAAAGCTTCTCAACAGAGAATGTGATATAAATTTGCAAGTGAGAAAGATTGTTGGTGTGCACTTTGGCGCAGAAATGATTGTAGAAATATATCTCTGTGGCGAGGACACTAATGACAGTAGAAATATATCTCTGTGGCGAGGACACTAATGACAGTAGAAATATATCTCTGTGGCGAGGACACTAATGGCAGTAGAAATATATCTCTGTGGAGAGGACACTAATGACAGTAGAAATATATCTCTGTGGCGAGGACACTAATGACAGTAGAAATATATCTCTATGGCGAGGACACTAATGACTGTAGAAATATATCTCTGTAGCGAGGACACTAATGACAGTAGAAATATATCTCTGTTGCGAGGACACTAATGACAGTAGAAATATATCTCTGTGGCGAGGACACTAATGACAGTAGAAATATATCTCTGTGGCGAGGACACTAATGGCAGTAGAAATATATCTCTGTGGCGAGGACACTAATGGCAGTAGAAATATATCTCTGTGGCGAGGACAATAGTGACAGAAATATATCTCTGTGGCGAGGACACTAATGACAGAAATATATCTCTGTGGCGAGGACACTAATGGTAGTAAAAATATATCTCTGTGGCGAGGACACTAATGACAGAAATATATCTCTGTGGCGAGGACACTAATGGCAGTAGAAATATATATCTGTGGCGAGGACACTAATGACAGTAGAAATATATCTCTGTGGCGAGGACACTAATGACAGTAGAAATATATCTCTGTGGCGAGGACACTAATGACAGTAGAAATATATCTCTGTGGAGAGGACACTAATGACAGTAGAAATATATCTCTGTGGCGAGGACACTAATGACAGAAGAATATATCTCTGTGGCGAGGACACTAATGACAGTAAATATATCTCTGTGGCGAGGACACTAATGGCAGTAGAAATATATCTCTGGGCGAGGACACTAATGACATAGAAATATATCTCTGTGGCGAGGACACTAATGACAGTAGAAATATATCTCTGTGGCGAGGACACTAATGACAGTAGAAATATATCTCTTGGAGGACACTAATGACAGTAGAAATATATCTCTGTGGGAGGACACTAATGACAGTAGAAATATATTCTGTGGCGAGGACACTAATGACATAGAAATATATCTCTTGCAACACTAATGCGTAGAATATATCTCTGTTGCGAGGACACTAATGACAGTAGAAATATATCTCTGTGGCGAGGACACTAATGGCAGTAGAAATATATCTCTGTGGCGAGGACACTAATGACAGTAGAAATATATCTCTGTGGCGAGGACACTAATGACAGTAGAAATATATCTCTGTAGAGGACACTAATGACAGTAGAAATATATCTCTGTGGCGAGGACACTAATGGCAGTAGAAATATATCTCTGTGGCGAGGACACTAATGACAGTAGAAATATATCTCTGTAGCGAGGACACTAATGACAGTAGAAATATATCTCTGTGCGAGGACACTAATGACAGTAAATATATCTCGTGGCGAGGACACTAATGGCAGTAGAAATATATCTCTGTGGCGAGGACACTAATGAGTAGAAATATATCTCTGTGGCGAGGACATAATGACAGAAATATATCTCTGTGGCGAGGACACTAATGACAGAAATATATCTCTGTGGCGAGGACAATAGTGACAGAAATATATCTCTGTGACGAGGACACTAATGACATAAATATATCTCTGTGGCGAGGACACTAATGACAGAAATATATCTCTGTGGCGAGGACACTAATGACAGTAGAAATATATCTCTGTGGAGGACACTAATGACAGTAGAAATATATCTCTGTGAGGACACTAATGACAGTAGAAATATATTCTGTGGGAGGACACTAATGACAGTAGAAATATATCTCTGTGGCGAGGACACTAATGACAGTAGAAATATATCTCTGTGCGAGGACACTAATGACAGTAGAAATATATCTCTGTAGCGAGGACACTAATGACAGTAGAAATATATCTCTGTGGCGAGGACACTAATGACAGTAGAAATATATCTCTGTGGCGAGGACACTAATGACAGTAGAAATATATCTCTGTGGGAGGACACTAATGACAGTAGAAATATATCTCTGTAGGGAGGACACTAATGACAGTAGAAATATATCTCTGTGGAGAGGACACTAATGACAGTAGAAATATATCTCTGTGGCGAGGACACTAATGACAGTAGAAATATATCTCTGTGGCGAGGACACTAATGGCAGTAGAAATATATCTCTGTGGCGAGGACACTAATGGCAGTAGAAATATATCTCTGTGGCGAGGACACTAATGACAGTAGAAATATATCTCTGTGGCGAGGACACTAATGACAGAAATATATCTCTGTGGCGAGGACACTAATGGTAGTAGAAATATATCTCTGTAGCGAGGACACTAATGACAGAAATATATCTATGTGGCGAGGACACTAATGGCAGTAGAAATATATCTCTGGGGCGAGGACACTAATGACATTAGAAATATATCTCTGTGGCGAGTACACTAATGACAGTAGAAATATATCTCTGTAGCGAGGACACTAATGACAGTAGAAATATATCTCTATGGAGAGGACACTAATGACAGCAGAAATATATCTCTGTGGCGAGAACACTAATGACAGTACAAATATATCTCTGTGGCGAGGACACTAATGACTGTAGAAATATATCTCTGTGGCGAGGACACTAATGACAGTAGAAATATACCTCTGTGGCGAGGACACTAATGGCAGTAGAAATATATCTCTGTGGCGAGGACACTAATGGCAGTAGAAATATATCCCTGTGGCGAGGACAATAGTGACAGAAATATATCTCTGTGGCGAGGACACTAATGACAGAAATATATCTCTGTGGCGAGGACACTAATGGTAGTAGAAATATATCTGTGTAGCGAGGACACTAATGACAGAAATATATCTCTGTGGCGAGGACACTAATGACAGTAGAAATATATCTCTGTGGCGAGGACACTAATGACAGTAGAAATATATCTCTGTGGCGAGGACACTAATGACTGTAGAAATATATCTCTGTAACGAGGACACTAATGACAGTAGAAATATACCTCTGTGGCGAGGACACTAATGGCAGTAGAAATATATCTCTGTGGCGAGGACACTAATGGCAGTAGAAATATATCCCTGTGGCGAGGACAATAGTGACAGAAATATATCTCTGTGGCGAGGACACTAATGACAGAAATATATCTCTGTGGCGAGGACACTAATGGTAGTAGAAATATATCTGTGTAGCGAGGACACTAATGACAGAAATATATCTCTGTGGCGAGGACACTAATGACAGTAGAACTATATCTCTGTGGCGAGGACACTAATGACAGTAGAAATATATCTCTGTGGCGAGGACACTAATAGCAGTAGAAATATATCTCTGTGGCGAAGACACTAATGACAGTAGAAATATATATCTGTGGCGAGGACACTAATGACAGTAGAAATATATCTCTGTAGCGAGGACACTAATGACAGTAGAAATATATCTCTGTGGAGAGGACACTAATATCAGTAGAAATATATCTCTGTGGCGAGGACACTAATGACTGTAGAAATATATCTCTGTGGCGAGGACACTAATGACAGTAGAAATTTATCTCTGTACCGCGAAAACTAATGACAGAAATATATCTCTGTGGCGAGGACACTAATGACTGTAGAAATATATCTCTGTGGCGAGGACACTAATGACAGAAAAATATCTCTGTGGCGAGGACACTAACGAATGTAGAAATATATCTCTGTGGCGAGGACACTAATGACTGTAGAAATATATCTCTGTGGCGAGGACACTAATGACAGAAATATATCTCTGTGGCGAGGACACTAATGACTGTAGAAATATATCTCTGTAACGAGGACACTAATGACAGAAATATATCTCTGTGGCGAGGACACTAATGACTGTAGAAATATATCTCTGTAGCGAGGACACTAATGACAGAAATATATCTCTGTGGCGAGGACACTAATGACTGTAGAAATATATCTCTGTGGCGAGGACACTAATGACAGAAATATATCTCTGTGGCGAGGACACTAATGACTGTATAAATATATCTCTGTGGCGAGGACACTAATGGCAGTAGAAATATATATATGTGGCGAGGACACTAATGGCAGTGGAAATATATCTCTGTGGCGAGGACACTAATAGCAGTAGAAATATATCTCTGTGGCGAGGACACTAATGGCAGTAGAAATATATCTCTGTGACGAGGACACTAATGACTGTAGAAATATATCTCTGTGGCGAGGACACTAATGGCAGTAGAAATATATCTATGTGGCGAGGACACTAATGACTGTAGAAATATATCTATGTGGCGAGGACACTAATGACAGTAGAAATATATCTCTGTTTCGAGGACACTAATGACAGTAGAAATATATGTCTGTGGCGAGGACACTAATGATTGTAGAAATATATCTCTGTGGCGAGGACACTAATGGCAGTAGAAATATATCTCTGTGGCGAGGACACTAATGACTGTAGAAATATATCTCTGTGGCGAGTACACTAATTACTGTAGAAATATATCTCTGTGGCGAGGACACTAATGACTGTAGAAATATATCTCTGTGGCGAGGACACTAATGACAGAAATATATCTATGTAACGAGGACACTAATGACAGAAATATATCTCTGTGGCGAGGACACTAATGGCTGTAGAAATGTGTCTCTGTGGCGAGGACACTAATGACATAAATATATATCTGTGGCGAGAACACTAATGACAGTAGAAATATATCTCTGTGGCGAGGACACTAATGATTGTAGAAATATATCTCTGTGGCGAGGATACTAATAACAGTAGAAATATATCTCTGTGGCGAGGACACTAATGACAGTAGAAATATATCTCTGTGGCGAGGACACTAATGACAGTAGAAATATATCTCTGTAGCGAGGACACTAATGACAGTAGAAATATATCTCTGTGGCGAGGACACTAATGGCAGTAGAAATATATCTCTGTCGCGAGGATACTAATGACAGAAATATATCTCTGTCGCGAGGACACTAATGACTCTAGAAATATATCTCTGTGGCGAGGACACTAATGACTGTAGAAATATATCTCTGTGGCGAGGACAAAACTAATAGTAGAATAAAAAAGTTTGCTATGGAAGGCGGAAATCGGCTTTCTGAAGTGTAAACAATGTGTTGATTTAAGTGTAAACAATGTGTTGATTTAAGTGTAAACAATGTGTTGATTTAAGTGTAAACAATGTGTTGATTTAAAAGTTGTAAACAATGTGTTGATTTAAGTGTAAACAATGTGTTGATTTAAGTGTAAACAATGTGTTGATTTAAGTGTAAACAATGTGTTGATTTAAGTGTAAACAATGTGTTGATTTAAGTGTAAACAATGTGTTGATTTAAGTGTAAACAATGTGTTGATTTAAGTGTAAACAATGTGTTGATTTAAGTGTAAACAATGTGTTGATTTAAGTGTAAACAATGTGTTGATTTAAGTGTAAACAATGTGTTGATTTAAGCGTAGCAACAACAAAAGAGCAGCAGCAACAACAACAACAAAGACAACAGCAACAAGCAGAGTAACAAAATGACCAACAAACATAAGAACCATAACAACAACAACAGCAACCATAACATCAACAACAACAACAGCAACCGTAACAACAACAACAGCAACCATAACAACAACAACAGCAACCATAACAACAACAACAGCAACTATAACATCAACAACAACAACAGCAACCATAACAACAACAACAGCAACCATAACAACAACAACAGCAACCATAACAACAACAACAGCAACCATAACAACAACAGCAACAGCAACCATAACAAAAACAACAACAGCAAACATAACATCAACAACAACAACAACAGCAACCATAACAACAACAACAGCAACAGCAACCATAACAACAACAACAACAGCAACCATAACATCAACAACAACAACAGCAACCATAACAACAACAACAACAACAGCAACCATAACAACAACAACAGCAACATCAACCATAACATCAACAACAACAACAGCAACCATAACATCAACAACAACAACAGCAACCATAACATCAACAACAACAACAGCAACCATAACAACAACAACAACAACAGCAACCATAACATCAACAACAGCAACAGCAACCATAACAGCAACCATATCATCAACAACAGCAACCATAACAACAACAGCAACAGCAACCATAACAAAAACAACAACAGCAACCATAACATCAACAACAACAACAGCAACCATAACAACAACAACAGCAACAGCAACCATAACAACAACAACAACAACAGCAACCATAACATCAACAACAACAACAGCAACCATAACAACAACAACAACAGCAGCAACCATAACATCAACAACAACAACAGCAACCATAACAACAACAACAACAACAGCAACCATAACATCAACAACAGCAACAGCAACCATAACAGCAACCATATCATCAACAACAGCAACCATAACAACAACAACATCAACCATAACATCAACAACAACAAAATGTTGTCATAACAGCTTATTGTACAGTCTTCATAATTCTTCTGTTGTCTGTTACTCTGTAATCTTCTGTTGGGTAGTGTCTGTTAGCCACCTAGGATAACCTGGGGTAGTGTCTGTTAGCCACCCAGGATAACCGGGGGTAGGGTCTGTTAGCCAGCCAGGATAACCTGGGGTAGGGTCTGTTAGCCACCCAGGATAACCTGGGGTAGGGTCTGTTAGCCACCCAGGATAACCCGGGGTAGTGTCTGTTAGCCACCCATAATAACCTGGGTAGGGTCTGTTAGCCACCCAGGATAACCTGGGGTAGGGTCTGTTAGCCACCCAGGATAACCCGGGGTAGGGTCTGTTAGCCACCCAGGATAACCTGGGGTAGGGTCTGTTAGCCACCCAGGATAACCTTTGTTAGGGTCTGTTAGCCACCCATAATACCCTGGGTAGGGTCTGTTAGCCACCCATAATAACCTGGGGTAGGGTCTGTTAGCCACCCAGGATAACCTTGGGTAGGGTCTGTTAGCCACCCAGGATAACCTGGGGTAGGGTCTGTTAGCCACCCAGGATAACCTAAGGTAGGGTCTGTTAGCCACCCAGGATAACCTGGGGTAGGGTCTGTTAGCCACCCAGGATAACCTGGGGTAGTGTCTGTTAGCCACCCAGGATAATCTGGGGTAGTGTCTGTTAGCCACCCAGGATAACCCGGGGTAGGGTCTGTTAGCCACCCAGGATAACCTGGGGTAGTGTCTGTTAGCCACCCAGGATAACCTGGGGTAGTGTCTGTTAGCCACCCAGGATAACCCGGGGTAGGGTCTGTTAGCCACCCAGGATAACCTGGGGTAGGGTCTGTTAGCCACCCAGGATAACCTGGGATAGGGTCTGTTAGCCACCCAGGATAACCTGGGGTAGGGTCTGTTAGCAACCCAGGATATCCCGGGGTAGGGTCTGTTAGCCACCCAGGATAACTCGGGGTAGGGTCTGTTAACCACCCAGGATAACCCGGGTAGGTCTGTTAGCCACCCAGGATAACCTGTGGTTGGGTCTGTTAGCCACCCAGGATAACCTGGGGTAGGGTCTGTTAGCCATCCAGGATAACCTGGGGTAGGGTCTGTTAGCCACCCAGGATAACCTGGGGTAGGGTCTGTTAGCCACCCAGGATAACCTGGGGTAGGGTCTGTTAGCCACCCAGGATATCCCGGGGTAGGGTCTGTTAGCCACCCAGGATAACTCGGGGTAGGGTCTGTTAACCACCCAGGATAACCCGGGGTAAAGTCTGTTAGCCACCCAGGATAACCTGTGGTTGGGTCTGTTAGCCACCCAGGATAACCTGGGGTAGGTTCTGTTAGCCACCCAGAATAACCTGGGTAGGGTCTGTTAGCCACCCAGGATAACCTGAGGTAGGGTCTGTTAGCCACCCAGGATAACCCTAGGTAGGGTCAGTTAGCCACCCAGGATAACCCGTGGTAGGGTCTGTTAGCCACCCAGGATATCCCGGGGTAGGGTCTGTTAGCCACCCAGGATAACCAGGGGTATTGTCTGTTAGCCACCCAGGATAACCCGGGGTAAGTTCTGTTAGCCACCCAGGATAACCTGTGGTTGGGTCTGTTAGCCACCCAGGATAACCTGGGGTAGGGTCTGCTAGCCACCCAGGATAACCTGGGGTAGGGTCTGTTAGCCACCCAGGATAACCTGGGGTAGGGTCTGTTTGCCACCCAGGATAACCGGGGTAGGGTCTGTTAGCCACCCAAGATAACCTGGGGTAGGGTCTGTTAGCCACCCAGGATAAACTGGGTTAGGGTCTGTTAGCCACCCAGGATAACCTGGGGTAGGGTCTGTTAGCCACCTAGGATAACCTAGGGTAGGGTCTGTTTGCCACCAGGATAACCTGGGGTAGGGTCTGTTGCCACCCAGGATAACCTGGGGTAGGGTCTGTTTGCCACCCAGGACAACCTGGGGTAGGGTCTGTTATCCACCCAGGATAACCCGGGTAGGTCTGTTAGCCACCCAGGATAACCTGGGGTAGAGTCTGTTACCCACCCAGGATAACCTGGGGTAGGGTCTGTTAGCCACCCAGGATAACCTGGGGTAGGGTCTGTTATCCACCCAGGATAACCCGGGGTAGGGTCTGTTAGCCACCCAGGATAACCTGGGGTAGGGTCTGTTAGCCACCCAGGATAACCTGGGGTAGGGTCTGTTAGCCACCCAGGATAACCTGGGGTAGGGTCTGTTAGCCACCCAGGATAACCTGGGGTAGGGTCTGTTTGCCACCCAGGATAACCTGGGGTAGGGTCTGTTAGCCTCCCAGGATAAACTGGGGTATGGTCTGTTAGCCACTCAGGATAACCTGGGGTAGGGTCTGTTTGCCACCCAGGATAACTTGGGGTAGGGTCTGTTTGCCACCCAGGACAACCTGGGGTAGGGTCTGTTATCCACCCAGGATAACCCGGGGTAGGGTCTGTTAGATACCCAGGATAACCTGGGGTAGGGTCTGTTAGCCACCCAGGATAACCTGGGGTAGGGTCTGTTAGCCACCCAGGATAACCTGGGGTAGGGTCTGTTTGCCACCCAGGATAACCTGGGGTAGGGTCTTTTAGCCTCCCAGGATAACCTGGGGTATGGTCTGTTAGCCACTCAGGATAACCTGGGGTAGGGTCTGTTTGCCACCCAGGATAACCTGGGGTAGGGTCTGTTTGCCACCCAGGACAACCTGGGGTAGGGTCTGTTATCCACCCAGGATAACCCGGGGTAGGGTCTGTTAGCCACCCAGGATAACCTGGGGTAGGGTCTGTTAGCCACCCAGGATAACCTGGGGTAGGGTCTGTTTGCCACCCAGGATAACCTAGGATAGAGAGGGTTAGCCACCCAGGATAACCTAGGATAGAGAGGGTTAGCCACCCTGGATAACCTATGATAGAGAGGGTTTGCCACCCAGGATAACCTAGGATAGAGAGGGTTAGCCACCCAGGATATCCTAGTATAGAGAGGGTTAACCACTCAGGATAACCCGGGATAGGAACTGTTAGCCACCCAGGATAACCCTTGGTAGCAAATGTTAACCCCCCAGGATAACCCTTGGTAGCGAATGTTAGCCACCCAGGATAACCCTTGGTAGCAAATGTTAGCCACCCATTGGAGTATTTTAACCTTGTCCTCCAGTATGCCACCCACACCAGTCAACTAACACCCAGGTACCTACTTACCGCTAGGTGAACAGTGACAGCAGATGTAAGGTGACTAACACCCAGGTACCTACTTACTACAAGGTGAACAGTGACAGCAGGTGTAAAGTAACTAACACCCAGGTACCTACTTACTACCAGGTGACCAGGAACAGCAGGTGTAAGGTAACATCCCCAAAGTTTCCACCCGTGCCGGGGATTGAACCACGGACCCTCAGTATGCGTTGCCAACAGAGCCACTGGACACCGAAGCATAAAATTTCCAGGAAGAGATAGAAATAATTTTTCCAGACTTACAAAAAGGAAGAAATAGATTTCAACCAGAGCTGGAATCGGAAATAGACTCTACAAGGAGAGATGAAAGCAGAAATAGAATTTCCCGGCAAAGATAGACGGAGATATAGACTTTCCAGGCTAGGAAGGGAAGCCAAAAGGTTTCTTTGGAGAGTGATTCAATTTGGATCGTCTGCCGATTGGAAAGGAATCGTCAATGTTGTTTAGATTACTGGACGTCAGTATTGATGCTACCTTTACGATGGACGAGGAGTGTTCAGGATGGAGTAGGATGCAGTGTGGAACCTATTGAGGAGTAGGATGCAGTGTGGAACCTATTGAGGAGTAGGATGCAGTGTAGAACCTATTGAGGAGTAGGATGCAGTGTGGAACCTATTGAGGGGTAGGATGCAGTGTAGAACCTATTGAGGGGTAGGATGCAGTGTGGAACCTATTGAGGGGTAGGATGCAGTGTGGAACCTATTGAGGGGTAGGATGCAGTGTAGAACCTATTGAGGGTAGGATGCAGGTGGAACCTATTGAGGAGTAGGATGCAGTGTGGAACCTATTGAGGGTAGGATGCAGTGTGGAACCTATTGAGGAGTAGGATGCAGTGTAGAACCTATTGAGGGGTAGGATGCAGTGTGGAACCTATTGAGGGGTAGGATGCAGTGTGGAACCTATTGAGGGGTAGGATGCAGTGTGGAACCTATTGAGGAGTAGGATGCAGTGTGGAACCTATTGAGGGGTAGGATGCAGTGTGGAACCTATTGAGGAGTAGGATGCAGTGTAGAACCTATTGAGGGGTAGGATGCAGTGTGGAACCTATTGAGGAGTAGGATGCAGTGTGGAACCTATTGAGGAGTAGGATGCAGTGTAGAACCTATTGAGGGGTAGGATGCAGTGTGGAACCTATTGAGGAGTAGGATGCAGTGTGGAACCTATTGAGGAGTAGGATGCAGTGTAGAACCTATTGAGGGGTAGGATGCAGTGTGGAACCTATTGAGGAGTAGGATGCAGTGTGGAACTTATTGAGGAGTAGGATCCAGTGTGGAACCTATTGAGGAATAGGATGCAGTGTGAAACCTATTGAGGAGTAGGATCCAGTGTGGAACCTATTGAGGAGTAGGATGCAGTGTGGAACCTATTGAGGAGTAGGATGCAGTGTGGAACCTATTGAGGAGTAGGATGCAGTGTAGAACCTATTGAGGGGTAGGATGCAGTGTGGAACCTATTGAGGGGTAGGATGCAGTGTGGAACCTATTGAGGAGTAGGATCCAGTGTGGAACCTATTAAGGAGTAGGATGCAGTGTGGAACCTATTGAGGGGTAGGATGCAGTGTGGAACCTATTGAGGAGTAGGATCCAGTGTGGAACCTATTGAGGAGTAGGATGCAGTGTGGAACCTATTGAGGAGTAGGATGCAGTGTGGAACCTATTGAGGAGTAGGATACAGTGTGGAACCTATTGAGGAGTAGGATTCAGTGTGGAACCTATTGAGGAGTAGGATGCAGTGTGTAACCTATTGAGGGGTAGGATGCAGTGTGTAACCTATTGAGGAGTAGGATGCAGTGTGTAACCTATTGAGGAGTAGGATGCAGTGTGGAACCTATTGAGGAGTAGGATGCAGTGTGGAACCTATTGAGGAGTAGGATACAGTGTGGAACCTATTGAGGAGTAGGATTCAGTGTGGAACCTATTGAGGAGTAGGATGCAGTGTGTAACCTATTGAGGGGTAGGATGCAGTGTGTAACCTATTGAGGAGTAGGATTCAGTGTGGAACCTATTGAGGAGTAGGATGCAGTGTGTAACCTATTGAGGAGTAGGATGCAGTGTGTAACCTATTGAGGAGTAGGATGCAGTGTGGAACCTATTGAGGAGTAGGATGCAGTGTGGAACCTATTGAGGAGTAGGATACAGTGTGGAACCTATTGAGGAGTAGGATTCAGTGTGGAACCTATTGAGGAGTAGGATGCAGTGTGGAACCTATTGAGGAGTAGGATGCAGTGTGTAACCTATTGAGGAGTAGGATGCAGTGTGTAACCTATTGAGGAGTAGGATGCAGTGTGGGCTGAGGAGGGATGGAGTTTGACCTGGGAAGGATGGAGTATAAGCTAGGAAGGATGGAGAATAAGCTGGGAAGGATGGAGTATAAGCTAGGAAGGATGGAGTATAAGCTAGGAAGGATGGAGTATAAGCTGGGAAGGATGGAGTATAAGCTAGGAAGGATGGAGTATAAGCTAGGAAGGATGGAGTATAAGCTAAGAAGGATGGAGTATAAGCTAGGAAGGATGGAGTATAAGCTAGGAAGGATGGAGAATAAGCTGGGAAGGATGGAGTATAAGCTAGGAAGGATGGAGTATAAGCTAGGAAGGATGGAGTATAAGCTGGGAAGGATGGAGTATAAGCTAGGAAGGATGGAGTATAAGCTAGGAAGGATGGAGTATAAGCTAGGAAGGATGGAGTATAAGCTAGGAAGGATGGAGTATAAGCTAGGAAGGATGGAGTATAAGCTAGGAAGGATGGAATATTGACTATAGAGGGGCGTGTAAAGATCGTGAGGATGGAGGACAGGTTGACGTAGACTGACATTTCAAGACACTTAGGTTAGGTTAAGTTAGGTTAAGTTGCTTCGTCAGGTTGTTGGTTAGACCAGGGTTAAGTTAGGTTAAGTTGCTTCGTCAGGTTGTTGGTCAGACCAGGGTTAAGATCCTGTCAAACAAACTCAGACCAAACCTAATTAAGAGATATTCATTAAACACAGCTTAGGCCTAACTGTGAGCAGGTTAATAAGCCCAGCCTAGGCCTAACTGAGAGCAGGTTAATAAGCCCAGCCTAGGCCTAACTGTGAGCAGGTTAATAAGCCCAGCAGTTCAGGATACCTAACGACGAGTCTTCAGTAAGGTTCCAGGAGCTGCTGTAGCTTGCTGACGTTGCTACAGTGTCATCATACTGATAGCTGCTACGTATGATGTTGCTACAGTGTCATCATACTGATAGCTGCTACGTATGATGTTGCTACAGTGTCATCATACTGATAGCTGCTACGTATGATGTTGCTACAGTGTCATCATACTGATAGCTGCTACGTATGATGTTGTACAGTGTCATCATACTGATAGCTGCTACGTATGATGTTGCTACAGTGTCATCATACTGATAGCTGCTACGTATGATGTTGCTACAGTGTCATCATACTGATAGCTGCTACGTATGATGTTGCTACAGTGTCATCATACTGATAGCTGCTACGTATGATGTTGCTACAGTGTCATCATACTGATAGCTGCTACGTATGATGTTGCTACAGTGTCATCATACTGATAGCTGCTACGTATGATGTTGCTACAGTATCATACTGATAGCTGCTACATATGATGTTGCTACAGTGTCATCATACTGATAGCTGCTACGTATGATGTTGCTACAGTGTCATACTGATAGCTGCTACATATGATGTTGCTACAGTGTCATCATACTGATAGCTGCTACGTATGATGTTGCTACAGTATCATCATACTGATAGCTGCTACATATGATGTTGCTACAGTGTCATACTGATAGCTGCTACGTATAATGTTGCTACAGTATCATCATACTGATAGCTGCTACATATGATGTTGCTACAGTGTCATACTGATAGCTGCTACGTATGATGTTGCTACAGTGTCATACTGATAGCTGCTACGTAAGATGTTGTTTCAGTGTCATACTGATAGCTGCTACGTATGATGTTGCTACAGTGTCATACTGATAGCTGCTACGTATGATGTTGTTACAGTGTCATACTGATAGCTGCTACGTATGATGTTGCTACAGTGTCATACTGATAGCTGCTACGTATGATGTTGTTACAGTGTCATACTGATAGCTGCTACGTATGATGTTGCTACAGTGTCATACTGATAGCTGCTACGTATGATGTTGTTACAGTGTCATACTGATAGCTGCTACGTATGATGTTGTTACAGTGTCATACTGATAGCTGCTACGTATGATGTTGTTTCAGTGTCATACTGATAGCTGCTACGTATGATGTTGTTACAGTGTCATACTGATAGCTGCTACGTATGATGTTGCTACAGTGTCATACTGATAGCTGCTACATATGATGTTGTTACAGTGTCATACTGATAGCTGCTACGTATGATGTTGCTACAGTGTCATACTGATAGCTGCTATGTATGATGTTGTTACAGTGTCATACTGATAGCTGCTACGTATGATGTTGTTTCAGTGTCATACTGATAGCTGCTACGTATGATGTTGCTACAGTGTCATACTGATAGCTGCTACGTATGATGTTGTTTCAGTGTCATACTGATAGCTGCTACGTATGATGTTGCTACAGTGTCATACTGATAGCTGCTACGTATGATGTTGCTACAGTGTCATACTGATAGCTGCTACGTATGATGTTGCTACAGTGTCATCATACTGATAGCTGCTACGTATGATGTTGCTACAGTGTCATACTGATAGCTGCTACGTATGATGTTGCTACAGTGTCATACTGATAGCTGCTATGTATGATGTTGTTACAGTGTCATACTGATAGCTGCTACGTATGATGTTGTTTCAGTGTCATACTGATAGCTGCTACGTATGATGTTGCTACAGTGTCATACTGATAGCTGCTACGTATGATGTTGTTACAGTGTCATACTGATAGCTGCTACGTATGATGTTGTTACAGTGTCATACTGATAGCTGCTACGTATGATGTTGTTACAGTGTCATACTGATAGCTGCTACGTATGATGTTGTTACAGTGTCATACTGATAGCTGCTACGTATGATGTTGTTACAGAGTCATACTGATAGCTGCTACGTATGATGTTGTTACAGTGTCATACTGATAGCTGCTACGTATGATGTTGTTACAGTGTCATACTGATAGCTGCTACGTATGATGTTGTTACAGAGTCATACTGATAGCTGCTACGTATGATGTTGTTACAGTGTCATACTGATAGCTGCTACGTATGATGTTGTTACAGTGTCATACTGATAGCTGCTACGTATGATGTTGTTACAGAGTCATACTGATAGCTGCTACGTATGATGTTGTTACAGAGTCATACTGATAGCTGCTACGTATGATGTTGTTACAGTGTCATACTGATAGCTGCTACGTATGATGTTGTTACAGTGTCGTACTGATAGCTGCTACGTATGATGTTGCTACAGTGTCATCATACTGATAGCTGCTACGTATGATGTTCAATCATGCCTTAAGCTGTGTATGATTTCTCATGTTATCTTTTATATATTTTTCTCGTTTGCTTCATCATCTTCTTCCTCTTCCTCTTCCTATTCCCTTTCCTCTTCTCCTTCCTCTTCCCCTTCCTCTTCCCCTTCCTCTTCCCCTTCCCCTTCCCCTTCCTCTTCCTCTTCCTCTTCTTCCTCTTCTTCCTATTCTTCCACTTCCCCTTCCTCTTCTTCTTCTTGTTTTGATTATAACTATTTTATTAATTATTATTATTAGTTGTAGTAGCAGTAGTATCATTATTATTATTATAATTATTATTATTATTATTATTATTATTATTATTATTATTATTATTTGTTATTATTATTATTATCACTATTATTATTATTATGATGATGATGATTATTATCACTATTATTATTATTATTATGATTATTATGATTATTATCATTATTATTATTATTATGATTATTATTATTATTATTATTATTATTATTATTATTATTATTATTATTATTATTATTATTATTATTATTATTATTATTATTATTATTATCACTATGATTATTATTATTATTATTATTATTATTATTATTATTATTATTATTCAAACAGAATATTCCTTGTTGTTCATCATTATTATTTTCGACTCTATGTAAGAAGCTTATAAGAAAAGCCTTGTAAGTGTTTCAAGTGTATTAACACTGTCTTCCCTCACAAGTGATTTGAAGAGGTGGCAGTAGAGGCGAGAATCCTGGCATTTAATATTCCCAGGTGATCCTTGACACCTGCTTCTCAACACTCTCGACAATTATCCAACTTTTCACAGGACTTTTCTTATATACGAGTTTTTGACGTTATATAAAAAGGAAGCTTAACCAGAGAGTATTATATCAAGCTTTTTAAATATGGAAGGAGATTAGAGGATTTAGAGAGATGCCAGAAGCTTAAACGTTCAGGAGGGCAAGTTTGAAATTTGGGAGGAGGGAATTTTGACATTGATTTTGATTTAAAAGCTGTTCCTTTTGATGTAGAATTTTATACAAAAGTTGTAACTTTGACGTAGAAATTGATTTATAGGTTGTCTCTTTGACGTAGAAATTGATTTATAAGTTTTCTTTGACGTAGAAATTTATTTATAACTTGTCTTTTTGACATAGAAATTTATTTATAATTGTCTCTTTGACGTAGAAATTTATTAATAACTTGTCTTTTTGACACAGAAATTGATTTATAAGTTGTAACTTTGACGTAGAAATTTATTTATAAGTTGTCTATTTGACATAGAAATTGATTTATAAGTTGTAACTTTGACATAGAAATTTATTTAAAAGTTGTAGCATTCAACACAAGGAGTGCTGGAGGCTTGATCCACGTATGGTATTCAATACATACACACTGGTAGAGGTAGAGATGCTACACTACTCTCTCCATTAACATTGTGTTTACTAGGTTTTCGAAAACCATATATCGTTATAAACAATACTAATTCCACACGACGTGGATCAGTAAGTTGGCTGAAACCTTCTAAGAAATGACCCAAAGTTTCACTTCCTAGGCTATTGAAAGACTTAGGACCCACACCAGTAAAAATATTCACCTTTCTCCTGACAAACAAAACACCATCAGCCTCTGTTAGCTAAGCATGAGACCATTCTTAGTTGTACACACTTATATGGGTTCTACTTTAGTGTGCGGTCTACCAGGTCAGGTTAGGTTAGGTTAGATAAGGCTAGGTTAGGTTACGTAAGGCTAGGTTAGGTTAGATAAGGCTAGGTTAGGTTAGGTTAGGTTAGGTTAGGTTAGGTTAGGTTAGGTTAGGTTAGGTTAGGTTAGGTTAGGTTAGGTTAGGCTAGGTTAGGTTACGTAAGGCTAGGTTAGGTTACGTAAGGCTAGGTTAGGTTAGATAAGTAGGTTAGGTTAGGTTAGGTTAGGTAGGTAGGTAGGTTAGGTTAGGTTAGGTAGGCTAGGTTAGGTTAGGTTAGGTAGGTTAGGTTAGGTAAGGCTAGGTTAGGTTAGTAAAGCTAGTTAGGTTAGTAAGGCTAGGTTAGGTTAGGTTAGGTTAGGTAGGTAAGGTAGGTTAGGTTAGGTTAGGTTAGGTAAGGCTAGGTTAGGTTAGGTTAGATTAGGTTAGGTTACATAAGGCTAGGTTAGGTTAGGTTAGGTTAGGTAAGGCTAGGTTAGGTTAGGTTAGGTTAGGTTAGTAACTAGGTTAGGTAAGCTGGCTAGGTTAGGTTAGTGTAAGGCTAGGTTAGGTTAGGTAGTTAGTTAGGTCAAGGCTAGGTTGTAGGTTAGGTTAGGCACATGAGAATGTGCCTGACTGTCTGCATAGACAGCCATGCTGTCTGCCAGCTGAGTTCATATTTCGCCATGCTAGTTCCCATAGTTCCGCCAGAGGCAACCTGTAGGCATGCCCTAGTCTGCTCACCCTGTCTCTCTCTCACTTGGCGCCCAGACAACACTCAGACAACAGGCCTACTCCTCTCCCTCTCACAAGGCGCATGGCCCTGGGCCATGGCCACAGACGCGCAGCCTGTTACTCGCACCTTAATACAAATAAAGTAAGAAGCCTCCGAAGCCTTATCATTGCATTCCCGCTCTCCAAGACTCCAAATAAAACACGTCCTTATAGTAAGGCTAGGTTAGGTTAGATAAGGCTAGGTTAGGTTAGGTAAATTTAGGTTAGGTTAGATTAGGTTATATTAGGTTAGGTTAGATTAGGTTAGGTTAGGCTAGGTTTGGTTAGGTTAGGTTACGTGACTCGATAAAGCCCACTGCGTGGGCGAAACGTTGTCAATAAAGGATCACATTATATTGCTTATGTGTTTATTTTTCCATTGTGTCGGTATTTTATACCATTTATTTCCATAGGTTAGATTAGGTAAGGTAAGGCTATAAAAGGGCAATAACATAACCTAACCTGACCTGGTAGACCGCACCATTATATGTATGGTTAGAGCAGAGGCCAAACACAATATTAATTTCAGATGAACACAGAGCATCTGTAGTAACCAGATTTAATCTTAAGATGAGAGTAGCTGTAATTCCTTGGGTCAAAAGTCCTTTATCACCATTTAGGCACCCATCCCCTTGAATGGGGCAGCTAAAAGAGAAATTTCAAATGGTGTAGACCTGTGCAAATACAGTGTACCCCCGGATTTCGTACTGCTCCCAACTCGAACAATTATGTAAGTGTATTTTTGTGGGTCTAAAAGGACTAATCTAATTTACATTATTTCTTATGGGAACAAATTTGTTCGGTAACGGCACTCAAACAGTATTCTTTAACGAATTCTTGACGAAATCCGGGGGTCCATTGTACAGTGGACCCTCGGTGTTCGTTGAAAATTCTTTCTAGAATGCTATTTGAGTGCCGTTACCGAACGAATTTGTTCCCATAAGGATAAATGTAAATTAGATTAGTCATTTCAGACCCCCAAAAATACACTTACAAAAGCACTTACGAAAATACACTTACATAATTGTTCGAGTTGGGAGCTGTACGAAATCCGGGGGTCCACTGTATATCCTTTAACTACAATGCAGACATCGTTGTCCTCAATGCACGAGACTCAATGCAACTACAAAAACTTGCATTAATAAAGGAAATAATGATACACTGAGGTAAAAAAACTGATTTAATAAAAGTCAAAAACAAGACTCAAAAATACTGAATATAATCTCACACAAAAATACAGTTTACAGTTTGCTGGTGTAAACTGTTTACTAGTTATTAGTTTGTGATTGAGCATAGGGCGAGTTTGTGGTGTGTCTGCGTATGTTGACCAATACTTCTTGTAATGTCTGGGAGAAGTCTGTGCTGGTTGTTTGGTTGATGTCTGTGGCAGGAGTGCATAGTCGTATCTATGTATGTGGTGGCTGTTTGGCTGATGTCTGTAACAAGAGCAGGCAGTGCAATATAGCTTTAACAACACTTGTACCTACTTAGGTGGAGACTGGTGTATGTACTAGTTCAGCTGATGTCTGTAGCTAGAGTAGGTAGGCCCACCTGGCTGTAAGTAATAATAGAGTAGGTCTACCTGTCTGTATACCTACTAAGTCTGTGGTTACAATTTGTACTTGTCTGGAGTTCACAACGCCAGTACATGTCTGGCTGTATTTACCAATACTTACGTGGGTGTATACTACAATGTCTGAGAATGCCTACGTGAAGTCTGTTGTAGCAGTCTGTACATGTCTGTAGTTTGTAGTACCATTACTTGTCTGGTTAGAGTTCAACAAGCTCTTGGTCACACTGTTTCCATTTTGGATTCTGTTTTGGGGATGGGCAGCCAATGCGTTGTTGAGATCTTGCAGTATTTCCGACGATGGGTCATCTATGTTGCATCCTTCGGTTCTCCTGCAACAAAATTGCAAGAATTTGCTATTAAAAGTAAGATAACGCGTATTGGCCTCAACTGTGAGGCGAAATTTTATGGACATTTCGCCTCACCAAAAGTCATTATCATGACGTGACTGTAGACTAATGGCTTACAGCCAACATTAGTAAATAAAAATATATATATATCAGCGTGTATCAATAATGGTTTATAATATGGTCAAGTTGATAAATAAGACACATATTCAACACTTAGGTATCTTCATTTCCGAAACGTTTCGCCTACACAGTAGGCTTTTTCAGTCGAATACAAAGGTGCCTAAATTTGTGGACAACAGAAGCAATGGACAAACCACATCATCTTGGTCACCTCTGTATTTGTCTGACTACTGTGTAAGCGAAATGTTTTGGAAATAAAAATATCGACGTTTCGCACATGTATTTTATTCATCAACAACGTATAGAAAAGACTGTTTAAGCAGACCTTTGGATGTGAGATAGATTTAAAGCGGTTTAGTGAGAGCAAAACTTATAAGGTTAGAGAAAGTAAGATCAGTAAAGATCCTCGAGTATTTTCCAGGTATATATTAATATGTTAAGTAAAAGGACACAAATGCAGCTAATGTGACATTTTATTGTGGCAACGTTTCGCTCTCCAGGAGCTTTGTCAAGCCATTATTTTGCATGTCAGTGAAACTATGGCATTGTTATGTATCTCTCTCTCCTCTCCGCTCCAGGTTTAAAGCCTATCGACTACATTAGAGTCATTAGGACTACATAACTTTTCTCCACCAGACAACTGTCTACAACTACTGTTGAAAATGGTATAAAATACAGACAAGTTAATGATCAAGACACATGTGTAACAGTTGGGTGTCTTTATTATTGGAACGTTTCGCCCACACAGTAGGTTGAGGGACTGATTACATAACCTTCATCTCACTATTTAACTGAAGAAGTCTACTGTGTGGGCGAAACGTTTCAACAATAAAGATACCCAACTGTTACACATGTGTCTTGATGACTCTAATGTAGTCGATAGGCTTTAAACCTGGAGCGGAGAGGAGAGAGAGAGATAACTGCAATACGATCACAGTAACCAGGTGATATCACATGCAAAATAATCACCGTGGAAAAGAAACAGTGAACTTCCAAACACGTTTGTGATTTTTTTCACTATTTCAGTGATTGCTTTGCATACATGTTAATATATACCTGGAAAATACTCGAGGATCTTGTCCCAAACCTGCCATGAGATATGGAAGATATGGAACCATAAGTCTTGGGTAGGGGTGGTTTTGATAAGGACCTGCCTTGTATGGGCCAGTAGACCTTCTGCAGTGTTCTTCCATTCTTATGTTCCTATGTTCTTATTTGTATCCAATAGCGTCATTACGATCTCGCAAGTCAAACAACTATTAACCACTGACCTACACAATGTGAAAGAATCGATTATATCTGCCTACGATAAGAAAGATTTCTAGAATCTATTCATCTTAGAAACAAATATTTTTTTACCCATGCAAGGAAAGGGTGAGTTTCCTTAGATGTTCTGGCAGACGATACCTCGTCCAGGACACAAATCATTGTTTACTCACGTCAGTCTGCAAAGGGAAGGTAAATCTTCAGATTTAGTAATTGGAAACGATAAGAGCGTACTCAAATGTCCAGAATAGAGTAATAATGATAAATCTCATTTTTCAAGAATGTGTAATAAGGGATAGAATCTTCAAGAATAGGAAATTTGGTAAACTAATGATGAAAAGAATCTTCAAGAATAGTAATGGTAATAATGATAGAATCTTCAAGAATAGTAATGGTAATAATGGTAGAATCTTAAGAATAGTAATGGTAATAATGATAGAATCTTCAAGAATAGTAATGGTAATAATGGTAGAATCTTCAAGAATAGTAATGGTAATAATGGTAGAATCTTCAAGAATAGTAATGGTTAATAATGAATAGTAATCTTCAAGAATAGTAATGGTAATGAATGGATAGAATCTTCAAGAATAGTAATGGTAATAATGGATAGAATCTTCAAGAATAGTAATGGTAATAATGATAGAATCTTCAAGAATAGTAATGGTAATAATGGTAGAATCTTCAAGAATAGTAATGGTAATAATGATAGAATCTTCAAGAATAGTAATGGTAATGATGGTAGAATCTTCAAGAATAGTAATGGTAATAATGATAGAATCTTCAAGAATAGTAATGGTAATAATGATAGAATCTTCAAGAATAGTAATGGTAATAATGGTAGAATCTTCAAGAATAGTAATGGTAATAATGATAGAATCTTCAAGAATAGTAATGGTAATAATGGTAGAATCTTTAAGAATAGTAATGGTAATAATGATAGAATCTTCAAGAATAGTAATGGTAATAATGATAGAATCTTCAAGAATAGTAATGGTAATAATGGTAGAATCTTCAAGAATAGTAATGGTAATAATGATAGAATCTTCAAGAATAGTAATGGTAATAATGATAGAATCTTCAAGAATAGTAATGGTAATAATGGTAGAATCTTCAAGAATAGTAATGGTAATAATGATAGAATCTTCAAGAATAGTAATGGTAATGATGGTAGAATCTTCAAGAATAGTAATGGTAATAATGATAGAATCTTCAAGAATAGTAATGGTAATAATGATAGAATCTTCAAGAATAGTAATGGTAATAATGGTAGAATCTTCAAGAATAGTAATGGTAATAATGATAGAATCTTCAAGAATAGTAATGGTAATGATGGTAGAATCTTCAAGAATAGTAATGGTAATAATGATAGAATCTTCAAGAATAGTAATGGTAATAATGATAGAATCTTCAAGAATAGTAATGGTAATAATGGTAGAATCTTCAAGAATAGTAATGGTAATAATGATAGAATCTTCAAGAATAGTAATGGTAATGATGGTAGAATCTTCAAGAATAGTAATGGTAATAATGGTAATAATGGTACAATTACTCTCAATAGTTTAGGTAACTGGACACAGATACAATTAATGTGACATTTTAGTGTGGCAACGTTTCGCTCTCCAGATTTGTCAAGTTGTTACCAACCTGTCAAAGGCCTGGAGGGCGAAACGCTGCCACAAAGGAAGAGTGATAAACACAATAAAAAAAGGAAATCTGGAAGATAATGATAAAGGCAACAAACCAAGAAAATCTGGAAGATAGTGATAAGGAATAATTAAAAAAAAAAAAACCCACAGTAATGTAATAACAGATGGTACAAGAAAACCGTAAGATTTTGGTTAATACAGACATCAATGTGAAACTTTATTAATACAGTGTCTTTATAAATAAAAAAAGGCATAATACCGTGACTGGAACAATACACTACTACTATTACTCCTCCAGCACTCTCTCTTGTTCCCGTCACTGTTGGCTGGCCTCTATATAAACACCCAACTCCCTCCCTCTCTTCTTTCTGTCAGTGTGACTTTGTAAATGGTCCAAGTCGGACCGAAACGTCGTCGTAAGCTCCTCTCTTCTATATGCGGGTTATTTGTGTACAGTGTCTTTAACACCTACAGAGTTACAGTAATAAAAATAAAATCTTTTATTTGATTATTTTCACTGCCCGTAATTCCCTGAAGGGGTAACTACAGTTAAGGAAATATAAACACATAAGCAGTATAATGTGATCCTTTATTGACAAAGTTTCGCCCACACAGTGGGCTTTATCAAGTTGTCAATAAAGGATCACATTATACTGCTTTTGTGCTTATATTTCCATTGTGTCGGTATTTTATACCATTTAATTTCCAACTACGACTTTTTAAAAAAATCCCTCAGGCTGAGAGACTGATTACCTCAAGCTTCTCATCTTCTGCCATTCTTCTCTGTTTTGGACTGAGGAAGCCACTAGCAGGCAAAATATTTCCAATATAAAGAAACCCAATGTGCTGCACAAATGTCTCAATCATACACTTGTTGGTTTTCTAGGCCATTTATACAGATGTTTGGATTGCTACCATTGCAGAGTATGTAAATGAATGGTTCAAAGAACCGACAAGTTGATAAATTAGACACATATGCAACATATACTTCGACTAGTGGATGGTACCACTATGACCCCGCCTCCTCCTGCATCATCTCATCTGTCTACAGTATATAAGCAACTTCTATTTGCCCTATGCTGTACTTGCTTCAATATTGATGGACTGAACACATCGATTCCAGGCCGAGGGACTGATTACCTTAAACTCCTCCTCTCCTTTCAACTTTCTTTGTATTGGACTGATGAAGCCACTGTGTGGCGAAACGTTTTCCTCAATAAAGATACCCAAGTGTTGCATATGTGTCTAATTAAACATTGCAGAGTATGACCCGTGCAAGGTAAACACCACAACAGCTGAGAGACACCCAGGTACCTGTTTACTGCTAGGTGAACAGTGGCAGTAGGCGTTAGGAGGTGGTGAAGCTTGAACACCCTGAACTAACGTGTTCCCCTTCGCTGAGCGCTGAGGCGCTATGTGTACCCCTAACAACAATATTCAACACATCTATCGAAACAGGGAGACTACCTGAGGTATGGAAGACAGCAAATGTTGTCCCAGTCTTTAAAAAAGGAGACAGACATGAAGCACTAAACTACAGAGCAGTGTCACTGACATGTATAGTATGCAAGGTCATGGAGAAGATAGTCAGGAGAAGAGTGGTGGAACACCTAGAAAGGAATGAGTTTATCAACGACGGCCAACACGGTTTCAGGGACAGGAAATCCTGTGTCACAAACCTACTGGAGTTCTATGAAAGGGTGACAGCAGTAAGACAAGAGAGAGAGAGGCGTGGGTAGATTGCATTTTCTTGGGCTGTAAGAAGGCGTTTGACACAGTTCCACACAAGAGATTAGTGCAAAGTCATGAAGATTGGGGAAGGGCAAAGAAGACCGCAGACGGAGTACAGTCTAGGGGCCAGAGACTACAAACCTCACTCAAGGAAAAAGATCTTGGGGTGAGTATAACACCAGGCACATCTCCTGAGGCGCACAACAACCAAATAACTGCTGCAGCATATGGGCGCCTAGCAAACCTAAGAACAGCATTCCGACATCTTAATAAGGAATCGTTCAGAACCCTTTACACTGTGTACGTTAGGCCCATACTGGAGTATGCAGCACCAGTTTGGAACCCACACCTAGCCAAGCACATAAAGAAACTAGAGAAAGTGCAAAGGTTTGCAACAAGACTAGTCCCGGAGCTAAGAGGTATGTCCTACGAGGAGAGGTTAAGGGAAATCGACCTGACGACACTGGAGGACAGGAGAGACAGGGAGGACATGATAACAACATATAAGATACTGAGAGGAATTGACAAGGTGGACAGAGACAGGATGTTCCAGAGATGGGACACAGCAACAAGGGGTCACAGTTGGAAGTTGAAGACTCAGATGAATCACAGGGATGTTAGGAAGTATTTCTTCAGTCACAGAGTGGTCAGGAAGTGGAATAGCTTGGGAAGCGATGTAGTGGAGGCAGGATCCATTCATAGCTTCAAGAAGAGGTATGATAAGGCTCATGGCGAAGGGAGAGTGACCCATCAGCGGCCAGTGAAGAGGCAGGGCCAGGAGCTGAATCGACCCCTGCAACCACAACTAGGTGAGTACAGTCGTACTGACCGTCCTAGTGGCTTTCTTCTTGGTCTCTTTGGTTGAGAACTTGTCTTGGGCATAATAAGTGCCGACCCTTATTGGGAGGGGCTGGGTTTGATTGGTGTCGTGGGTACGGGAGTAAATTCTTGGGTAGCTTTGGGTAGTGGTAGTTTTGATAAGGATTTGCCTTGTATGGGCCAGTAGGCCTTCTGCAGAGTTCCTCCATTCTTATGTTCTTTGTCTGTATGCCTCGTTTTTTCCCAGGATTAACCACGGGTCTTTTGATTGTGAGCTGAACACACAACTGAAATATGAAATATCCCATCCCTTACACCTTCCATCGCATTGTTTATGTGTTTATCATTTATTTGCTTTGTATTATTGAAGTTAATGATCTTCATCCTATCCGCACGTCCTATACATCAAATTACCTTAACTCAAATAACCTTAACTCAAATTACCCTAACTCAAATTACCTTAACTCAAATTACCTTAACTCAAATTACCTTAACTCAAATTACCTTAACTTCATCTGTCGATGAATAAACAGAAGGGGGACACGGGGGGGCTTGGACCCCGTCTAGGGCAGCGGGGGGAAAATTAGGGCCCGCGGGCCGCATGCGGCCAGCCAAAGGGCTTTTTTCTTTAAAACACTTTTATTTTGCATATTTTAAATATTAATTATTTTACTTAATATACTATGCGGCCCTAGTAGTCTAGAAGATAGTCTAGACTCTAGAGTCTAGAAGGTAGTCTAGACTCTAGAGTCTAGACTACCGTCTAGACTATCGTTTCTCAGTCTTTTTTACTCTTGCCGAATCCTTGAAATAATTTTCACGTCTCAGGGAACCCCTACATAAAAATTATTATATATCATTTTTAATATCTTTTTTTCTCTTTTATAAACTTTAAGCTCATAAAGAAAATATAATATACTTTCCTGGTAACTGGTTTAAGCAAAATAAAACTTACGTTTTTCTCAAGTTTACTGACAATGAACAAAAACTGAACTCAAACTGCTTGTTCATTCACATAAAAAAAATTAACCATATCTGTAAACAAACAAAAAAATAACATAAATAACCAGTATCATATATAACATATAAATAAATTAAAACAGATAATAACTGCTACAATAACTTAATCGTTTATTGACAGTGTTAAAAAGGCTTAAGATAAATCAAGGCGAAATATCGTATGAACAAATATATGGGTCAGGGAAATGGCATTTTTGAAGTCAAGTTAGATAATGAGAAATTTGCTTCTGTGATGTGAAACCTGTGGTTGTCTTTTGGGGTCGAACTTTAGATAAACCCACACGGTTTTTATCTTCAATTGAAAGGAGACGATTTTCATCTTTGGTCTTGACGCTTATTTAATAACAAAAAGCTTCTTCACACATGTCACAGGTTGAAAACTGAGGCAATATATTTATTGATTTCCCGTGAATGGCAGGATCCTCTTTACCTTTGTAACTTGTCATGATTGTGACCAGCCCTAGTTCATTACCTTTGTAACTTGTCATGATTGTGACCAGCCCTAGTTCATTACCTTTGTAACTTGTCATGATTGTGACCAGCTCTAGTTCATTACCTTTGTAACTTGTCATGATTGTGACCAGATCTAGTTCATTACCTTTGTAACTTGTCATGATTGTGACTAGCTCTAGTTCATTACCTTTGTAACTTGTCATGAGTGTGACCAGCTCTAGTTCATTACCTTTGTAACTTGTCATGAGTGTGACCAGCTCTAGTTCATTACCTTTGTAACTTGTCATGAGTGTGACCAGCTCTAGTTCATTACCTTTGTAAGTCATGGACAGCTTAGTTCATTATTGAGTTTGTTGAGTGTGACCAGCTCTAGTTCATTACCTTTGTAACTTGTCATGAGTGTGACCAACTCCTGTTCATTACCTTTGAAACTTGGTCATAATTGTGACCAGATCTAGTTCATTATCTTTGTAACTTGTCCAGCTATCAAAACTTTGGGGTCCAGTCCCTGGACCCATTATGTACCTCTGTAATCTTTTGACTACCGCCCACACCATGGGTATGGGGTGCATAATAAAGATATTAAATTAACTCAGACAGCAGCTCACAAAGTTCTCCCTCTTCTCTTAAAGTCAAGTTCTCAGGATGAGCAGAAGATTCAGAGTCTGGATCCCTCATCCAGTCATACACTTGTCTGGAAATGGATGGGGAAAATAATGTTCGATTTTCATCCACAGTTCTTCCAGGTGGGTTTCAATAAGACTTGAAATTTGCTGATGCCCTTCTTCATTTTTAAGCCCCAGAAGTAAACAAACCATACCACGGGTGGAGTTCGAACCTGCCGTCAGAGAGTTCGAACCCCACCCGTGGTATGGTTTGTTTGCAATCGTGTCATTGCGATTTCGTGAGTCATGCCCCAGAAGTACTTGAAATATCTCAAGATTTTCTTTCCCAACAGGATTTTTCCTAAGATTCAGTCTTCAATAAATCCAAGAATCTTCTCACATGAAGACAGTACATTTCCTGCAGGGCCTCACAGTCACTTGTTCAGCTGATTCATGTGATGAAATATGTCTGCTAAGTAGGAACGTTTCTGCAGACATTTTTCATCTTCAAGGCACTTGGCAAAATCTTGCTTATTGTTTTCTTGAAATGTTCCTGCAATTCATATTTCAGCTCAGACACCCCTGCAGGGGTCCCCTGAGACGTGAAAGTTGTTTCAAGGGCTCCACAAGGGTTAAAAGGTTGAGAAAAGTTGGTCTAGATGATTGAGAGTCGGTCGGTCACTTTACGAACTGTGGTTCGAGCCCCTCGTCCACCTGTTGCTTCTCTAAATGTTATATACCAAGTTTTTTTTAACACAACGGCCGTCTCTTACCGAGGTAGAGTGATCCTAAAAAAAGAAGAAAAACTTATTCACCATCACTCACTCCATCACTGTCTTGCCAGAGGTGTGCCGATACTACAGTTAAATACTGCAAATATTCCCATCCCTCCTTCAGAGTGCAGGCCCTGTACTTCCCACCTCCAGGACTCAAGTCCGGCTAACCGGTTTCCCTGAATCCCTTCATAAATGTTACCTTGCTCACACTCCAACAGCACCTTAACTCCTTCCTATCTCTTATATCTAACATACATTTTACAATTTCCTATCTCCACCTATTGTATGATACTGTATCCACTAATTAATTGATGTAGGTAGAGAGAAATGACCTGGTCTCTTGACCAAAGGCAAAATATGCCAATCTCTTCTACCAGATACCTAGGTGTTAAACAATAAAAATGCACAATACAGTGACTGGAACAATACACAAATAATCCGCACATTAACAAAATTAAACTAATTTGCCTGAAATGCTCTGTATAACAAGGGGTTTTCTATGTAGTTACTTACAGTATACCATTGATGTCAGCTATGGTCTGTATACATTGTACATGTACTCGTAGAAATTTATTATTATTATTATTATTATTATTATTATTATTATTATTATTATTATTATTATTATTATTATCTCACCTGACATGGAAGACTCTGGAGTAGTCTCCTGCGAGGTGAGGTGAGTCTTGCAGTCGTCGTAGCAGGTAAGGGAAGAGCATACTGTCGTGTGGGTTACTCTGGCCGGGGAAGTGTGTGTGCTTGTGGTCGATCGCTGGCAACATACCTTCACCTTGTCGAAGCTTAGAACCTTCGTTCCCCACAAGAATAATCTGAAAGTGTTGCAGCTATAAACGTAACATCTGCAAGTGTAGTGTCTGTCAGTGTAGTTTTTGTAAGTGTAGTGTCTGTCAGTGTAGTGTCTGTCAGTGTAGTGTCTGTCAGTGTAGTGTCTGTCAGTGTAGTGTCTGTCAGTGTAGTGTCTGTCAGTGTAGTGTCTGTCAGTGTAGTGTCTGTCAGTGTAGTGTCTGTCAGTGTAGTGTATGTCAGTGTAGTATCTGTCAGTGTAGTGTATGTCAGTGTAGTGGCTGTCAGTGTAGTGTCTGTCAGTGTAGTGTATGTTAGTGTAGTGTCTGTCAGTGTAGTGTCTGTCAGTGTAGTTTTTGTAAGTGTAGTTTTTGTAGTGTAGTGTCTGTCAGTTTAGTGTCTGTCAGTGTAATTTTTATAAGTGTAGTGTCTGTCAGTGTAGTGTCTGTCAGTGTAGTGTCTGTCATTGTAGTGTCTGTCAGTGTAGTGTCTGTCAGTGTAGTGTCTGTCAGTGTAGTGTCTGTCAGTGTAGTGTCTGTCAGTGTAGTGTCTGTCAGTGTAGTGTCTGTCAGTGTAGTGTCTGTCAGTGTAGTGTCTGTCAGTGTAGTGTATGTCAGTGTAGTATCTGTCAGTGTAGTGTATGTCAGTGTAGTGTCTGTCAGTGTAGTGTCTGTCAGTGTAGTGTATGTTAGTGTAGTATCTGTCAGTGTAGTGTATGTCAGTGTAGTGTCTGTCAGTGTAGTGTCTGTCAGTGTAGTGTATGTTAGTGTAGTATCTGTCAGTGTAGTGTATGTCAGTGTAGTATCTGTCAGTGTAGTGTATGTCAGTGTAGTGTCTGTCAGTGTAGTGTCTGTCAGTGTAGTGTATGTTAGTGTAGTATCTGTCAGTGTAGTGTCTGCAAAGTGAAGAATGTAAAAGTTTTATATCTTCTGATACCGAGACTTTACTTGTTGCAGTTTAATCAGGAAAGTTCCTGGTGTCATACTCACACAGACTCGACCTTCACACCATAAAAACAAATCATATAATCGACCTTCATTAACACTACACAAAACTCTATAATATCTCACCGGGACAATGGAAGTCAGAGGTCCTTCAAAAATCGCTCTTTATAAAAAACACAGAATGCCAGCACGCAACTTAAATGGGAACACTTGAGCATTTTTAAATTCCAATGGTGGGACTGGCATACCATGGTACAGGGCGCACAGCAGAAGGCCTCCTGGCCCATATTGGTCAACTTATACGCAGCTGTTTGTACACTTGTTCAACCTGTCATTTTACCTCTACGCTTTACTATAGATGTCATACACTCAACATAAACATGTCCTCATCTCAAATTTTGTTTTATCCGAAGAGGACTACAGTAGGGGTCGAAATATACAGACCAACTTCATTTTCCAAGTTTCTGTCATTAGGCTTATGTTAGTTTTCAATTTACTTTAAATATAACCGGGACTTGAGTCCTAGAGGTGGAAAGTACAATACCTACACTCTGAAGGATGGTGAGGATGTTACAGTCGTGGAGGTGGGAAGTACAGTGCCTGCACTCTGAAGGATGGGTGAGGATGTTACAGTCGTGGAGGTGGGAAGTACAGTGCCTGTACTCTGAAGGATGGGTGAGGATGTTACAGTCCTGGAGGTGGGAAGTACAGTACCTGCACTCTGAAGGATGGGTGAGGATGTTACAGTCGTGGAGGTGGGAAGTACAGTGCCTGCACTCTGAAGAATGGGTGAGGATGTTACAGTCGTGGAGGTGGGAAGTACAGTACCTGCACTCTGAAGAATGGGTGAGGATGTTACAGTCCTGGAGGTGGGAAGTACAGTACCTGCACTCTGAAGAATGGGTGAGGATGTTACAGTCGTGGAGGTGGGAAGTACAGTACCTGCACTCTGAAGAATGGGTGAGGATGTTACAGTCCTGGAGGTGGGAAGTACAGTGACTGCACTCTGAAGGATGGACGGGGATGTTACAGTTCTGGAGGTGGGAAGTACAGTACCTGCACTCTGAAGGATGAGTGAGGATGTTACAGTCGTGGAGGTGGGAAGTACAGTGCCTGCACTCAGAAGGATGGGTGAGGATGTTACAGTTCTGAAGGTGGGAAGTACAATACCTGCACTCTGAAAAATGGGTGAGAATGTTACAGTCGTGGAGGTGGGAAGTACAGTGCCTGCACTCTAAAGGATGAGTGAGGATGTTACAGTCCTGGAGGTGGGAAGTACAGTACTTGCACTCTGAAGAATGGGAGAGGATTTTACAGTTCTGGAGGTGGGAAGTATAGTGCCTGCACTCTGAAAAATGGGTGAGAATGTTACAGTCGTGGAGGTGGGAAGTACAGTGCCTGCACTCTAAAGGATGAGTGAGGATGTTACAGTCCTGGAGGTGGGAAGTACAGTACCTGCACTCTGAAGGATGAGTGAGGATGTTACAGTCGTGGAAGTGGGAAATACAGTGCCTGCATTCTGAAGGATGGGTGAGGAAGTTTCAGTCCTCGAGGTGGGAAGTACAGTGCCAGCACTCTGAAGGATGGGTGGGGATGTTACAGTCCTGGAGGTGGGAAGTACAGTGCCAGCACTCTGAAGGATAGGTGAGGAAGTTACTGTTCTGGAGGTGGGAAGTACAGTGCCAGCACTCTGAAGGATGGGTGGGGATGTTACAGTCCTGGAGGTGGGAAGTACAGTACCTGCACTCTGAAGGATTGGTGAGGATGTTTCAAACCTCGAGGTGGGAAGTACAGTACCTGCACTCTGAAGGATGGGTGAGGATGTTTCAGTCCTCGAGGTGGGAAGTACAGTGCCAGCACTCTGAAGGATAGGTGAGGAAGTTACAGTTCTGGAGGTGGGAAGTACAGTACCTGCACTCTGAAGGATGGGTGAGGATGTTTCAGGCCTCGAGGTGGGAAGTACAGTACCTGCACTCTGAAGGATGGGTGAGGATGTTTCAGTCCTCGAGGTGGGAAGTACAGTGCCAGCACTCTGAAGGATGGGTGGGGATGTTACAGTCCTGGAGGTGGGAAGTACAGTGCCTGCACTCTGAAGGATGAGTGAGGATGTAACAGTCCTTTAGGTGGGAAGTACAGTACCTGCACTCTGAAGGATGGGTGAGGATGTTACAGTCCTGGAGGTGGGAAGTACAGTACCTGCACTCTGAAAGATGGGTGAGGATGTTACAGTTCTGAAGGTGGGAAGTACAGTACCTGCACTCTGAAGGATGGGTGAGGATGTTACAGTCCTGGAGGTGGGAAGTACAGTGCCTGCACTCTGAAGGATGGGTGAGGATGTTACAGTCCTGGAGGTGGGAAGTACAGTACCTGCACTCTGAAGGATGGGTGAGGATGTTACAGTCCTGGAGGTGGGAAGTACAGTACCTGCACTCTGAAGGATGGTGAGGATGTTACAGTCCTGGAGGTGGGAAGTACAGTACCTGCACTCTGAAGGATGGTGAGGATGTTACAGTCCTGGAGGTGGGAAGTACAGTACCTGCACTCTGAAGGATGGGTGAGGATGTTACAGTCCTGGAGGTGGGAAGTACAGTGCCTGCACTCTGAAGGATGGGTGAGGATGTTACAGTCCTGGAGGTGGGAAGTACAGTGCCTGCACTCTGAAGGATGGTGAGGATGTTACAGTCCTGGAGGTGGGAAGTACAGTACCTGCACTCTGAAGGATGGGTGAGGATGTTACAGTCCTGGAGGTGGGAAGTACAGTGCCTGCACTCTGAAGGATGGGTGAGGATGTTACAGTCTGGAGGTGGGAAGTACAGTACCTGCACTCTGAAGGATGAGTGAGGATGTTACAGTCCTGGGTGGAAGTCAGTCCGCACTGAAGGATGGGTGAGGATGTTACAGTCCTGGAGGTGGGAAGTACAGTCCTGCACTCTGAAGGATGGGTGAGGATGTTACAGTCCTGGAGGTGGGAAGTACAGTGCCTGCACTCTGAAGGATGGGTGAGGATGTTACAGTCCTGGAGGTGGGAAGTACAGTGCCTGTACTCTGAAGGATGGGTGAGGATGTTACAGTCCTGGAGGTGGGAAGTACAGTGCAAGCACTCTGAAGGATGCTGCAGTTCAGAGAGTCATCTGAACTGTGATGTTATCACGCCTCTTGCAAGACAGTGATTGGATAAATGATGGTGAAAGTTCTTCCTCGTTTTCAGGCCACCCTTCCTCGGGTGGAAGACGACCAGTGTATCAAAGAAAACAGAATGGTATGTGTGGCATCCTGGGCAGGATAAGATGCTTGTTTAATCTCTCACTTGGTACCTGTTTGCTAGTGTACAGATGTGTGTTCACAAGGCAAGGCACTTTTACATGATCACCTCGCGGTACATAGGCTCTCAGATGTTAGTTGCCTGGTGTGGGTTGCATCCTGGGTGTGAAGACCTAAAGCCCCTCAATTGAAATAAGCCACACATCTTGGCTTTCTCTGGGTCTCCTGGCTTACTAACCCTGTATTGTGCTAAAAAAAAGGTATCAGAATCACATGTCTTACATTGGTATCTTGAGTACCAAGGTATTTTCATATAGGTATCAGCTAAAGGGATCCCAATGTACCTTTAAACAGGTATTGAATGAAATCATACCAAATCTTCACATTGGTGTTGGCTAAAAGGGGTACCTGGGATACCATAATGCTGGTACCTACTAAAGAGTACAAGACTACAGTTACTTTAAGGAGTACCAGGATACATTATCACTGGTACTGGCAGAGTACAAGGCAGTAGCTAAAGAGAGTCTGTATCCCATATCTAGACGGTGGTATCAGTTTAGAGTACCAATATACCATACCTTGACAGTGGTATCGGCTAAGAGGGCATCAATCCAGGAGGTGGGTGATGCAAGCAGGTGTTGCAGGTGTTCTCCGGGCAGGGACAGAAGATCCAGATAATCATACACCTGCAACATACACCACTGAGTAATACAGATATTTATTATTATCATTATTATTATGATTATTATTATTATTACTATTAATAAAAATGCAATTAATAATAATTAACATTATCACCTATAATAGCAATAGCAATAATAATTAATATAATAATAATAATAACAATATAGTACTACCCACATATATCATCAAAAAATATCATATAGATATCCATTAAAGGAGACGGATAAAAATTTGTTTTGGTTAGAGTACCTGACATCTGGAGTATGACTTGAGGATCCTCTTGAAGGCTGTGATGATTGGAACAAATTCTGCTCCGTGGGGTCCATAGGGGGTCCAGGCCAGCAGTGCCACCTGGGGCTCTCCCAGCTTCACCATCTGGTTCACTGAAAGTGTGAGATAATGTTTAGTTAAATGTTTCTCTCTCTCTCTCTCTCTCTCTCTCTCTCTCTCTCTCTCTCTCTCTCTCTCTCTCTCTCTTCTCTCTCTCTCTCTCTCTCTCACGAATCCTACATAATTACATTTTGTTGTTGTAGGTTCGCCGGTACATCCGGCCCGGGTCTTCTCCATAATTTCAGAAAAGGCGATAAATGACATGCCTATGCACTCCGCTCCAGGCCCTGACTCATGGAACTCAGTGTTCATCAAGAACTGCAAGAAGCCTCTATCACGTGCTTTTAACATCCTATGGAGAGGGAGCATGGACACTGGGGTCGTCCCGCAGTTACTAAAAATAAGTCATAGCCCCACTCCACAAAGGGGGCAGTAAAGCAATATCAAAGAACTACAGACCAATAGGACTAACGTCCCATATCATAAAAATCTTTGAAAGGGTTCTAAGAAGCAAGATCGCCACTCATCTAGATACCCATCAGTTACACAACCCAGGGCAGCATGGGTTTAGAGCAGGTCGCTCCTGTCTGTCCCAACTACTGGACCACTACGACAAGGTCCTGGATGCTCTAGAAGACAAACAGAATGCAGATGTTATATACACAGACTTTGCAAAAGCCTTTGACAAGTGTGACCATGGTGTAATAGCACACAAAATGCGTGATAAAGGAATAACAGGAAAAGTTGATAGATGTATCTATAATTTCCTAACAAGTAGAACACAAAGAGTAGTAGTCAACAGAGTAAAGTCTAAGGCAGCTACAGTGAAAAGCTCTGTTCCACAAGGCACAGTACTCGCTCCCATCCTGTTCCTCATCCTCATATCGGACATAGACAGGGATATCAGCCACAGTGCCGTGTATTCCTTTGCAGATGACACCCGAATCTGCATGACAGTGTCCACCACTGAAGACACTTCAAGACTCCAAGCAGACATCAACCAAATCTTTACATGAGCTGCAGAAAATAATATGAAGTTCAATGATGAGAAATTTCAATTACTCCGATATGGAAAACGTGAGGAAATTAAAATCTCATCGGAGTATAAAAGAAATTCCAACCACATATTAGAGCGAAAAACTTATGTCAAAGACATGGGAGTGATCATGACAGAGGATCTCACCTTCAAGGACCATAACACTGTAGCAATTACATTTGCCAAAAAAATGACAGGATGGATAATGAGAACCTTCAAAACCAGGGATGCCAAGCCCATGTTGACACTTTTCAGGTCACTTGTTCTATCTAGGCTGGAATATTGCTGCACACTAACTGCACCTTTCAAGACAGGTGAAATTGTTGACCTAGAAAATGTACAGAGAACCTTCATGGCACACATAACTGCAATAAACCCCCTCAATTACTGGGAACGCTTGAAGTTCCTAAACCTGTACTCCCTGGAACGCAGGCGGGAGAGATACATTATTATATACACTTGGAAAATCCTAAAGGGATTAGTACCAAACTTGCACACGAGTGTCACTCCCTACGAAAGCAAAAGACTCGGCAGACGATGTAACATCCCCCAATGAAAAGCAGGGTGCCATAGCACGTTGAGAGACAACACAATAAGTGTCAGGGACCCAAGACTGTTCAACTGCCTCCCAGCATACATAAGGGGATTACCAATGACCCTGGCTGTCTTCAAGCAGGCACTGGACAGGCACCTAAAGTCGGTACCTGACCAGCCAGGCTGTGGTTCGTACGTTGGACTTGTGCGACCAGCAGTAACAGCCTGGTTGATCAGGCTCTGGTCCAACATGAGGCCTGGTCTCAGACCGGGCCGCAGGGCGTTGACCCCTGGAACTCTCTCCAGGTAAACCCAGGTAAATATATATATATATATATATATATATATATATATATATATATATATATATATATATATATATATATATATATATATATATATATATATATATATATATATATATATATAAAGCTCTGAGACAGCACCTCCATAGTTAAATATCAATTGAAAGACCTGTAATATTTCTATTCAGTTTGGGGTTGATTTTTTTTAGTTGCATATTCATAATAATCGCACTATATATAATCGCTTTTTGAGAAAGTTGACTCTATATTCTACAGATTTATAAAGTTGACTGTATTTTATAAAGCTTTATAAGATAGCCTACTATTTAAATGTAAGGGTTAATGTTACCTTTGGAGTAGGCGACACTTAGTCCTCCGATAATTGGGCATCGTTTGAGTACACAGCAGGCGAGGACAATGCCAGCGAGTACGACCGCTATAGCTGATCCCACTACCACTGGCACCATGCTGGGTGCTGGTGGAGGTACTGACACTTCCTTGGGATCTGTGGAGAGAATCTTATGAGTTATACAGCTGGTGGAGGTACTGACACTTGCTTGGGTTCTGTGGAGAGAATCCTTGTGAGTTATAAAGCTGGTGGAGGTACTGACACTTGCTTGGGATCTGTGGAGAGAATCC
>WNWK01007457.1:0-32500 GCA_009830355.1 Cherax destructor | reverse complement strand
TAGCTAGGTTAGTTTTCGTAAAAGGTTAGGTTAGGTAAGGTTTGTCAGGAAACAGGACAAGTGTTTTCTGACGCTGGTCTTAGTTATATGACCCACCACTGGAGCTTTTGGTCATGTGACCGAGGCCTTCCACTGGCTTACCTCTCCACCACTTCAAAAATTAATGGTTATTATTATAACCATTTTTTATTTTCAGATTCACTGTTATTGCTGTCAGAGTCAGACAGGTTAGAGTAATGGGGTTAAAAGCCTATCTACTGCATGAGGGTCATTAAGTTTGCATGTTACCTGCTCACCATCAGTCAATAATTATTGATTATTGTCGCTATCAGAGTCAGGCAGGTAAGGTTAATGGGGCTTAAAGCCTTTCTCCTAAATGAAGATCATTAATGCTGTTAGGCAATATAATACATTTGCAATTTATGCAATATTTTATTGTGGCAACGTTTCGCTCTCCAGGTTCAGGTTCAGGTAGGTTCATCAGGACGGGTTCTGGCCCTGCTCTTCTCCATGTGGTGACCCGACAGTGGCTCCCGAAGGAGTGTCGGAGTTTGTACAAGTAATGTTCCGTTTACAGCCCTATGACGGGGGCAGCCCTATGAGGGGGCAGCCTACCCATGACGGGGCAGCCTCCCATGACGGGGGCAGCCCTATGAGGGGGCAGCCCTAGGACGGGGGCAGCCCTATGACGGGGGCAGCCCTATGACGGGGCAGCCATGACGGGGACATGCCTATGACGGGGGCAGCCCTATGACGGGGGCAGCCCTATGACGGGGGCAGCCCTATGACGGGGGCAGCCCTATGACGGGGGCAGCCCTATGACGGGGGCAGCCCTATGACGGGGGCAGCCCTAAGCCATTCCTGGCTCCCTGGCCTCAGCCCAAGTGCCAGAACGACTCGGTAAATTCTCTTGAGGTGTTGAGCACCTGACGTCTGACATACTAGATATACGAGATATAAAAGCATAATACAATCGTTGTAGGTAGTAGCAGTGGTGGTAGTAGTATTAGTAGTAGCAGTAGTACTGGTAGTAGTAATAGTAGTAGTACTTGTAGTAGCAGCTTTGTAACGATGGGGTTTAATATTAGCTTTCAATATCTATCACCTGAGAGATATCTCTTGGTGTGTATTTAGAAAGCTAAATACAGCAAAATAAGAGTTTAACTGTGATGAATAATTTGTTAAGTAATGACAATATACATAAAGTGTGTTAATGTTATTATGTTATTAATCTATTATATTTTACACATAATTTTAACAGACTCTTTTAACCTTAAAAAATAGGTTTAACGTAGCCTACATTACACTCAATATGCGATATATTCCTAGAGAAGTATATCTCACAGTGAATGTATCCTGAGTATATTGTAATCACTATTTTCTGGTGTAGACAAGTTGATGAGTAAGCAGGTGTGGTACACCTGCTTACAGAGACAGCAGGTGTGGTACACCTGCTTACAGAGACAGCAGGTGTAGTACACCTGCTTACAGAGGCAGCAGGTGTAGTACACCTGCTTACAGAGGCAGCAGGTGTAGTACACCTGCTTACAGAGACAGCAGGTGTAGTACACCTGCTTACAGAGGCAGCAGGTGTAATACACAGAAGCCAGCTGTGTAGGCGAAACGTTTCAACAATATAGCTGAGAAAAACACTTAAGCAAACACTGGGACATATTCGAAAACGTTTCGGTCCTGGGACCTTAATCACTTCAAAAGTCCCAGGACCGAAACATTTTCTAATAAATATGTCCTTGTGTTTGCTTACACGTTTCTTCTAAACCAATCTTGTTAATATCTATTACGATATCCACCTGCTGCACATGTATCTTAGTTATCAAATAGTTAGTAGGCCTTAAAACCCCCATTAACTAACCATCCGCACCATACCACGGCAAATCTCGACCCCTGCAACCACAATTAGGTGAGTACGGGCGGGGATAGAACCCGCGATCAGAGAGTCATAAAACTCCAGACAGACGCGCTACCCACTGGGCCACTCGTCACGAGTTCTATCCCCGCCCGAGGTATTGTTTGTTTACAATCGTGTGAGTGACCCGCACTTACCCGTGAGTTGTTTCGTGTGGCTTGACCGTGGCTGACATCCGTCGAAGTCACAACGGTCGTCTCTTGGAGTGACACGAGCGCAGTACCAACCACTACTCAGGTTGTGGTAAACGTAGCCAGGCTGCTGACAAATATACACAAATATTACAAAAATATTTAGTCATAACCCTCTCACTTTGCTGTAGGTAAATAAGGCAGTGAAATGGATTCAAATTGGTTAAAATTTGATTTAGAAAGGATATAGGAAAGTAGGTGATAAGTGGAAGAGTGTATATAGTAGGTTATTGAAGCTAAAACCTTAGGTAGCTTCAAATATAGGTTAGATGAATATATGAGTGAGAGGGGCTGGGTTTGAGTGGGATTTACACATGAGTTAATAGGGTTATCAAAGCTTATTCCTTTGGGTAACATTGAAAATGAGTTGGACGAATATTATAAGTGGGTTTGGGTTTGACAAGGATCTGCCAAGTATGGGCCAGTAGGCCTGCTGCAGTGTTCCTCTTTTCTTATGTTCTTATGCTCTTAGGGAGTTATAGGATATAAACCCTGAGGAGTTTGCTTTAATCCCTATTTCAGGGATTATTTTTTTTTTTTGGTTGTGAGCAGACCATAGTGACCCTACTGTAGTCGATAGGTTTTAAAACATTAACGAACCAACTTCAAGGTCTTAAGATATTCAACAATTTGAATATCTTAAGTAGAATATCGCGGACCAATTAAAAAATGCAACATCAAGCATTTTCATCACCCATATAGAACGAAAAAAGAAAAAATCCCATCACAGAAAATAACAAATCTATAGGACACTTACGTGTCGAAGCTGACACAGCCAGGAGAGCCGAAATTTAAAGTCTATTGTGGGTCCCATAGCCTCGGGGATACAAATATTGTATTAATGTTGGTAGAATTACCGACAATATTTAAGTAAATGGACTAAAGTGCAACTAATATGACATTTTATTGTGGCAACGTATCGCTCTCGTAACGGCTTGACAAAGCTTCTGGAGAGCGAAACGTTGCCACAATAAAATGTCACATTAGTTGCACTTGTGTCCTTTTACTTAACATAAATATTAATTACGTCAAAATTCTATACATGTGCTGTCTGCCCTATAATAGGGTCTTGGAAATATTAGAATTCCTCGACTGTATTTATGTATGGTAACTGGAACAACGTTTTGCTCTGTGTGTTCCATGCAGAGCGAAACGTTGTCACAATAATAACCTGTTTTACAGTTTCTTTTCTCCCCCTTTGTGTGCAGAATTGACAATTGGAAAGTCAAAGACATATAAACAAAGTTTTGCCTTAATAAGAGCGAAACGTCGCTGTTTTATGTGTCTTTTCTTCAAATGTCAAAGAAAAAACAGGGAATTTTACCCACACTGGAGAGAACGAGTTTCTTGTCCCTGGGAATGACAGTGACGGGAACACCAATGGTATTACCCACACAGTTAATGGGCTGGGATTGACTGTACCAGACCTCTAACTCGTAGTGAGAGAAGTTGTACTCGGGTTTCTCCGTCCACTTGACAAACAGATTCCGGCTGTGGAAGAATGATAAGAGTGAGCTTCCATCGGCTGAATAATAATAATAATAATAATCTTTATTTCTACAAGACGTGTACAAGGTATTTCCACTGGGTTCGTGTGGAAATATTGGGGCGTGTTTCCTTAAAGTTTGCCTAAGACACTCCAATATAGAAACTGTATCATGCCAACACCTCACCATTTACATTAATATATAAACTAATTGTTAAATTCTTAAATTTTTAAACAACCTCAATTTTGTAAACCTAGTTAATCACTACAATTACTTAACCTTAATACCAGTATAGTCATTGTGTCACTATAGAATAAGGTCTAGTATAAGACTGCCTGAAATGCCTAGGCATATCTAGGCATATTATTGGCCTTCTTGTAATAATTGTAATAATTATTTCATAAAATGTATAAATAACATAATATTTAAACCCCACTTTGTAATATTATCAGAAATAAAGTTGACTGATTGATTGATTGATTGATTGATTGGGTGTTAGTGGACTGGTGTGGGTCGGCACCAGGGACAAAATTAACCTAATTTGGCCGAAATGCTCAGCATAACAAGCGGCTTTCTATATAGTAGTATGTCATTGATGTCAGCTATGGTCTGTATACCTTGTACATGTACTGGTAGAAATAAAGATTATTATTACTGCTATACATTATTATTGTATCCCGTAAACCTATACTTAAAGCGAGTAGTATTATTTATGTGCAAGTGTACGAACTAGAGAGAGCTGTGGCTTCACACCCACATAAAGTGTTGGTACCACATAGTACTCTGGTACTTTCCAGTTACTGTCTCCATGGATAATGCTCCTTTTGCGTGTGTACTCACCTAGTTGTGGTTGCAGGGGTCGAGTCATAGCTCCTGGCCCCGCCTCTTCACTGGCCGCTACTGGGTCACTCTCCCTTCGCCATGAGCTTTATCATACCTCTTCTTGAAGCTATGAATGGATCCTGCCTCCACTACATCACATCCCAAGCTATTCCACTTCCTGACGTGTGTGTGTGTGTGTGTGTGTGTGTGTGACCAGATATAAACAGTTCATTTTCACTGTAACTCTGTAACCCAGTCCTTAGACCCATTATGAACCTCTGTAATCTTTTGACTACCGTCCACAGGATGGGTATTGGGTACAAAATAAAATATTAAACTTCACGTATGCTTCAACTAACCATCCATGCTTTTAGTTGGCTCTACTCTTCAATGGTTCACCTCATCTTTCCTAAACCCACCCTCCAACAAGCCCACTATTACATATTTGAAGATATTTACTTCCTAATTACTTATACTATTTTTCTTAAAATAATTGTTGCTTATTGCAGACAGTCCCTCGATTACGTGTTGCCTCTCTTGGGTTATCCTGGATGGCTAATTCTCCGGGGGTTAAAAATCCCAACAAAATCTTATCTTACCAAAGCTCTTTCTATACGAAGTTCAATTAGTGGTCCCCACCACCATTAACTCCCTGACACTACAAACTACCGCGCCCTCTACACTAATGTCTCTCACTTTAGCAGTTAGATCCCTCAATGGGAATTATTTTCTCGGTTTGAGATTCACTAAATATTTGCTGAATATTTCCCAGAATCTCTCTCCTTTACTCTCATCTTAACGAAAACTATATAAAATAATTCCCTTTTGTCTTTTTTGGGTTATTCTATGTAATTTACACTATGTATAATAATTGTACCTATGTATACCTGTGCTTAAATACACGTTCACATTTTCTCCTATACATTTCCAGTTAAATTCTGAAATAAGGAAGTCATCCCTGAACTTGAAGTTCAAAGAAAACTTAAGAGAATAGAAGGATGACTAAACTAACTATTCTGGGTTGGGTTCGAGGTAGAAGGTGGTGTTCCAGGTGTTCATGTCGGTCACATTGATGGATGGATGGAGCCAGAATGGACCAGAGTTGATTGGTAGAGGGTAAACATTCGGCCTCATTTCGTAGAAGTAGCAGCCGATACCCACGTTGTGGTAATATACTGGACTCTGTGGGAGGAAGAGGAGGAGATGGTCAACACAATGTGAGAGAAGAAGAAAATGAATATATTTATTTCCTTGCAAAGCTTACCTAGGCATTTCGGGCAGAAAAATTACAGAAAACTACATTATTTGGATTATATAGCCTAAAGGATTATTAACACAGGATAACGCAGGACCCCAATGGAAAAAAAAGGCACTTTGACTTTCCTAGGTTATCCTGGGTAATATACACTTTGTATGATAATTGTACCTATATACCTGTACCTAAATAAACTTACCTACGATCCTCTTTTCTAAGATGTTAAGTAAATAAGAAAATTAAGTATATTTAGGCACAATTGTCTTACTAAATATTACCTAGAATGACCCAAAACGTGAAAATAAGTGACTTATTTCCTAGAGAGGTGTGGGTCTTAATTTTCTAGACGGGAAAAAAAGAAGCACCTTCTTCCCAGCCTGTGATTTGTACATTTAGATGAGAAAGATACATGTTTGCCAGTTATGTATCTTTATTTTAGAAACGTTTCGACTACACAGCAGGCTTTATCAGTCTAATACGTGGAGCCAGCAGAAGGACCTCTAGTCATCCTGTATTCGACTGTAGATGACAGAGCAAAATACATTACTTATGTCAAACCGAAGGAAGTTCAGTGAGGATTGATAGGCTTCTCTGTCTTCCCTCGGATCAAACAACCGTCTACATCACACCTTCGTTCTGGAAGTCCAGCATCAACGCTGGACTAGTGACTTCCAGGCAGCTTGCTATGATACAGCCGGTGTATACCTGGAGTTTACCTGGAGAGGGTTTCGGGGGTCAACGCCCCCTCGGCTCGGTCTGAGACCAGGCCTCGTGATGGATCAGGGCCTGATCAACCAGTCTGTTACGTAAACCGACGTAGGAACCACAGCTGATCAGGTACTGACTTTAGGTGCCTGTCCAGTGCCTTCTTGAAGACAGCCAGGGGTCTATTGGTAATCCCTCTTATTTATGCTGGGAGGCAGTCTTGGACACCTGACACTTATTTTAGTGTCACACGGAGCCTCGCTGCTCCATCCTGACTGACAGATGTTCACTAATAGCACATGCTCTATTACCACACGTAGCCTCGCTGCTCCATATAAGATTTTGTTCGGATTTCTAACGCCGGAGGGTTAGCCACCCAAGATAACCAAAGAAAGTCAGTGCGTCATCGAGAACTCTGTCTTGTTTCAAGTGGGGTCCATAAATCTTGTCCCCCAGGATGCGACCCACAAGAGTCGACTAACACCCAGGTACCTACTTGCTTGCTTGAACGGAATAGCAGGTGTAAGGAAACACGCCCAGTGTTTCCACCCTTACCGGGGATCGAACCACGGACACTCAGTGTGTGTAAGGATTACACAGGAGAGACTTCACGAAGCACTGACATCAAAATTTGGAAATACAGATACATACATAGTAACATAACACAACACAAGGTCTTATGTAGAGACAAACAAATACGTACATACATTTTATGTTATGAAATAAGAACAAACTCATCGTAACAAAGAAAGTAAGTTTTTTTTAGGCACAGGTACACATAAATAGTTTCACAAATTATCATATATAGTAACATGCAGAACAACTACTGTCAAAAAATGGTGAAGTTCCAAGCGCTCTCGTCATTTCTTACATTATCAAGGAACTGCAATAATAATAGAACAGCAGAAGGTTTATAAGGGTGAGATCGGCCGGAATCTGGCCGAGTGGAGAAAGTACTACGTATTTTGATGTAGAGTGTGTCGGTTCGAATCCTGTTGTGGACTGAGAGATTGCGTGTGTGTGTGTGTGAGTGTACTTACCTAGTTGTGGTTGCAGGGGTCGAGTCACAGCTCCAGGCTGTGTGTGTGTGTGCGTGTGCGTGTGCGTATGTATACTCACCTATATGTATTCACCTATATGTGGTTGCAGGGGTCGATTCATAGCTCCTGGCCCCGCCTCTTCACTGGTCGATACTAATTCACTCTCTCCCTGCTCCATAAGCTTTATCATACCTCTTCTTAAAGCTGTGTGTGTGTGTGTATGTCTGTCTGCTCACACACACCCGTCACACGCGGTAGCGGGGCGGGGCGGCTGTCTGTGTACCGGTACCTTTGTCAACTGGTAGATACTACACACATACATAAACACGTGTGTGTGGGACCTAATTCATGTTTGCATAAAAAACTCATTACGACTGTGACCAGATATAAAACCTAAATAGTTCATTACCACTGTAACTTGTCCAGCTATCAAAACTTTGCAGTACAGTCCCTGGACCCATTATGTACGTCTGTAATCTTTTGAGTACCACCCACACCGTGGGTATGGTGTGTATAATACAGATATTAAACTTAACTATAATTACTCTACCCTACAATAACAAATTATATTTACAGGCTGAATAAAGCAACTTCGAATAGATCACAACACACTAGCATATATCACAGTATAAACCAGTACTAAGCAGAATCAGTGTTCTGTCAAACCATACACGGGTGGGGTTCGAACCCGCGGTCAGAACCCCACCCGTGGTATGGTTTGTTTGCAATCGTGTCATTACGATTTCGTGAGTCGAGTAGTGTTCTGTCAGTCTATCAATACCTCTCTCACACCTACCTCACAAACTTGGGGTCTGGGGTTCGATCCCCGGTACGGGTAAGTAAGTAAGTGGGTCAATAAATGGTACCTGGGTGTTAGTGGACTGGTGTGGGTCGCATCCTGGGACAAAACTGACCTAATTTGCGGGAAATGCTCAGCATAACAAGTGGCTTTCTATATAGTAGTATGTCATTGATGTCAGCTATGGTCTGTATACCTTGTACATGTACTGGTAGAAATAAAGATATTATTATTATTATTATTATTATTATTATTATTATTATTATTATTATTATTATTAAGTAACCTTTGTATGTCCACACGAAGCAGTCAGTGACCTGACCACCCATTTTTCCTATCTCCTCTCGAAACCTCACACGAATGAGACGTTTTTTATTCTTCAATGGGTTGATAAAGCTTAACAGTGAGCGAAACGTTGTGTAAAATAAAGAATTGCTGTGTCTAACGTTTCTTTACACTTGTGATGGTGACGAATGAGGTTTTGAGTGTGGTGAGGGGGGGGTAGAGTGGTGGTTCTGGTACCTGTAATGATGATAGTGGAGGTGGTGGTGATTTTGTTGGTGATTTAGTAGCGGTTGTAGTTTTGATGGTTCTATTTTGGGTAATGGCTATAGTTTTGGAGGTGGTGGTGTTGTTGTTGATTTTGGAATTGGCGATGGTGGCTAAGATGTGGTAATAGTGGTGGTGAGGCTGGTAAACAACTAGATCACTGGTAAACAACTAGATCACTAGTCTAAGATGAACTGAGACGGACGCTTCTAGCAGGCAGCACACACATGAGGGACTCGTGACGTCACAACAAGAAGGGAGCCTCTCTATAAAGTAGCTGGGATTATCTAAGTACACTACACAAGTACACAGTAACACTACTGACAATAGTGGTGGCGAGGCTGGCGAAGAACGAGATAAGATCACGAGTCTAAGGTGAACTTTCAACACTCTCCTTGAGATACCGGTTTCAGCAAAGCTATAAAACCCATACTTAACAACACTCAAGGTCCTTCCATCCTGACCACAACAAAATGTAATTTTTCCGGCCTCTGTTGAGTAATCTTTGCGTTTATTTGCTCAGGTTTTTACCTAAAAATGATCTGAAGATGGCTTCGGGGTCAATGCTCCGGCGGTCTGTCCCCCAGACCAGGAATCCTGGTGGTTTGCCTGATCAGCGAGGCTGTTGGTGCTAGCCACATGCAGTCCAACGTAGGCACCAGAGCCTGGCTCATCAGGAACATAAGGAGTTTATTAAGTTCCCATTTGAAAGGCATTATACATGAAGGGAGACTGTTGAAGAGTCTTGGTCCCTTTAAACTTTTTATATATCTTAGACACATATAATGCTCATGGCTCTCCTGTTTTTCGTTGCATTTTCTGCGTCTGCCAAGCCTCTTCCGTAGGGACTAGGGAGGGATTTCGGTGTGCAGATTTGGGACCAGCCCCTTTAGAATTCCCCTGTTGTAGATTATAATATTTGTCTCGCCTTCGTTCTATGAGCATAGGTTGTTTATTGGTCCAAATAGGACCGAAACGTCGTCATAAGTTTTAGTCTTCTACCTACCTACCTGGTGTCTACCTGGAGTCTACCTGGAGGGTATTCCGGGGGTCAACGCCCCCTCGGCCTGGCCCATGACCAGGACTCCTGGTGGATCAGGGTCTGATCAACTAGGCTGTTGGAAAGATAAACACATAAGCAGTATAATGTGATCCTTTACTGACAACGTTTCGCCCAGACAGTGGGCTTTATCGAGTCACAAGCAGATCTGTTTGTGACTCGATAAAGCCCACTGCGTGGGCGAAACGTTGTCAATAAAGGATCACATTATACTGCTTATGTGTTTATCTTTTCATTGTGTCGGCATTTTATACCATTTATTTCCAACGAGGCTGTTACTGCTGGCCGCACGTAGTCCTATGTACGAATCACAGCCCGGCTGATCCAGCACTGACTTTAGGTATCTGTCCAGTTCCCTCTTGAAGGCAGCCAGGGGCCTATTGGTAATTCCCCTTATGCCTGGTGGGAGGCTGTTGAACAGTCTTGAGCCCCTGACACTTATTGTGTTTTCTCTTAGTGTACCAGTGACGCCCCTGCTTTTCACTGGGGGTATGTTGCATCACCTGCCAAGTCTTTTACTTTCGTAGGGAGTGATTTTTGTGTGCAGATTAGGGACCAGTCCCTCCAGAATCTTCCAAGTGTAGATTATGATATATCTCTCTCGCCTGTGCTCCAGTGAGTACAAGTCAAGTGCTTCCAGGTGTTCCCAGTAGTTAAGGTGTTTGATGGAACTTATATGTCCTGAGGGTTATTTGTGAATACAGAACAAGTTAGAGTTTCTGTCTCTAGTTAATAATTACCATGGTAACACCTGTTTAGTATGGGACACCAAAGTCTAATTTTGAGTAGCCTTACCTATATTTACTGGACACGTCTTCACTAAATAATAATAATAATAATAATAATAATAATGTTTATTTCTACAAGTACATGATACAACTTATACAGACCACAGCTCACATCAATGACATACTGTATACAAAGTCCCCGGTTATGTAGAGCATTTCTGGAAAATTAGGTTAATTTTGTTTCCAGGATGCGACTTACACCAGTCGACTAACACCCAGGAAACATGCACTAATGTTGCCACCCGTACCGGGGATCGAACCACGGACCTCAATCTGTGAGCTGGAGTACGCTACCAACCCAGCTACGGGACACCCTAAACTCTCACAGCTCAGCCCAATCTGTCCCCAACAGTGATATGAGTGTAGGAGTACTGTAGTCTACTGGCCCATGCTAGGCAGGTCCTTCTTAAAAGCAACACTCAACATATCAACATAAGAACTGAGTAGCACTACAGATGCCTACTGGCCCATCATTTTCCTCCTAAAATGATGAGTTGAAGCCCTGTCCATCCCGAGTACACTGACGTCTACAGTTCTCTCTGTAACCGGAACAGCATGTAGATACAGACCAGCTCCTGTGAGTAACACTTGGATACAGTGGACATCTTTATTACCACAATGTTTGTCCCACACAATGAATGTCTTTATTAACCACAATGTCCCACTCAGTAGATATCTTTATTACCCACGAGGTCCCACCCTGAAGCTTAATTAAGTCGGTAAATTTGATAAGGTTACCTAAACATTGTAAAGTTGTTTACATCATGTCTTAAGTAATAATGTAAGATAACAATGTAAGATAATGGAATTCTGTTGACATCTCTTTTGTAAGAATTATAATAATGATTATAAATATAGCCATTATTTTTATAGAGGGTGGAGTGGTAAGCCGGTTGAAGGCCTCGGTCAGATGACCAAAAGCTCCAGCTGCGGGTCATAAGACCAGGGTCAGGAAACACTTGTTCTGTTTCCTGACCAATCTTACCTAACCTTTGTAAAAATATCCTAATCAAAAGTGGAGGTGCTGGAGGAGGAGGTGCTGGTGGAGGAGGTGCTGGAGGAGGAGGTGCTGGAGGAGGAGGTGCTGGCTGAGGAGGTGCTGGTTGAGGAGGTGCTGGTGGAGGAGATGCTGGAGGAGGAGGTGCTGGTAGAGGAGGTGCTGGTGGAGGAGGTGCTGGTGGAGGAGATGCTGGAGGAGGAGGAGGTGCTAGTGGAGGAGGTGCTGGAGGAGAAGGAGGTGCTGGAGGAGGAGGTGCTGGAGGAGAAGGTGCTGGAGGAGAAGGTGCTGGTGGAAGAGATGCTGGAGGAGGAGAAGGTGCTGGTGAAGGAGGTACTGGTGGAAGAGATGCTGGAGGAGGAGGTGCTGGAGGAGGAGGTGCTGGAGGAGGAGGAGGTGCTGGAGGAGGAGGTGCGGGAGGAGAAGGTGCTGGTGGAAGAGATGCTGGAGGAGGAGGTGCTGGAGGAGGAGGTGCTGGAGGAGGAGGTGCTGGAGGAGGCACTTACGCTGCTCCAAGAGTGCTCACACCGTGTCTGTGATCCAACACTCGGTGAATATAATAAAAAATGCCGTAGAACATCTAAATCCAATATAGACATCAGTGATCACCAACATCAGACTGTTAGTCACCTAACTGCGCAGAACCGTCTCAGTAAAAAATAGTGTCCTGAAGAAATGGACACACGTGCTACATCTGGATATGTGGATATGGCTCTCCAGTGGCTTTATCGATACAAATTCAAGGGCATATTGGGAAGACTGTAGAAATATATACAAAAGACGAGGTAATCAGTCCCTCAGCTTTGAAGTTGGGGAAGAGAATCGTAGTCTTGAAGAATCCGAATCTCGTGAAAATCAAAATGGTATACGTACAATTCCGACAGGTTGATAAGTGTCTTCAGTGACACTAGACACGTCTTCACTCCACTAGACACGTCTTCACTCCACTAGACACGTCTTCACTCCACTAGACACGTCTTCACTCCACTAGACACGTCTTCACTCCACTAGACACGTCTTCACTCCACTAGACACGTCTTCACTCCACTAGACACATCTTCACTCACTTACCTAACATCTTCAGATCATGTTCATGAGTGGTATACAACCCCACCTACCAGTGACTATGCCCTCATCAGCTACCCGTCCCTATCAGCTGACGCCTATATAAGTGCCAGCCTCTTGGCCTGTTCTTCGCCTGCCGGGTCACCATCTGGAGAAGACCCGGGCCGGATGTACTGGCGAACATACAAGAAAAAGCCTGTTCTTCAGAATGTCCACACCAACTCCAAGGCCGAGGGACTGATTACCTCATCTTTTGTATATAGTTCTACTGTCTTCATGTTTTGTCCTAGAATCTGTATTGTTAAAGCCACTGGAGGGCGAAACGTCTACAATAAAGGTACCCAGATGTTGCACATGTGTCTAATTTTCATCTTCAGATCATCAATTCTCCACGCACCATCACTCCTAACAAAGTTATAATCCTTCCCAACAGCCAGGTTGCACTGGACGTTTCCAAGGTACTCGCACACACTAACACTAGAGTTGCCATCGCTTCCAGCACTTCCATAAGGGATCTAACCAAGACAAAATCGAACCACCACGAACCAGTCAATGCAGGAGTTTACACTGTACCTTGTGGAGGCTGCGACAGAATATATGTAGGTGAAACAGCTAGGAACCTCGAAACACTCCTCAATGAACACATTAACGCATGTACGAACGTTAACTTGAACAACGCCAGCGTACAACACCGGAATTCCACCAACCACCTCATGAAATTCAACGACGCTCGACTAGTGATCAGAGAACCTAATTTCCGCAGACGTAAATGCCTTGAATCATCATTAATCGCTGTTTCTAACACAATCAAGCAAAATAAAGGCAGCTTCACCATCTCTTATAATGAAAACATGATGGGAGACAACGTTTGGGGCTTAAATGGGATTGTGATTTTTGTTTCATGATCGTAAATCTAGAAAAAACTGCTCATTTTTAACTTTGTAAATATTTTTCAGAAAGATTAAAATAAAATTTGTGTAAATTTTATTTTATGTTAATTTTATTTATTTTATTATATGTTTTTTATTTATATCCAAAACTAGCAAAACAAATACTGAAATTTAGCCATTTTTTGTCATAAATTCGTCCTGTGAGCCACAAAAGCAACGTTTTAAAGGAATAATGGGAATTCTCTATTGTTTTTCAATAAAGGGAATTGGAAAATAACACTTGCCATGAACAAAAACTGTGTTACATAGTGTAATGAGTTAAGTAAATATTTTGTTTGGGTTTGACAAGCACTGCCAAGTATGGGCCAGTAGGCCTGCTGCAGTGTTCCTCCTTTCTTATGTTCGTATTTTCTTATATTTTTCACGGGATCGACTCCTAAGTTTGAGGAAAATTTTCATTGTATCACCATGATCTCCCCCAAAAGTCCAGCGTGAGTCGAAACCCTCACATCTCCTGCCAAACAAAACACCATCGCAGCCTTGCATAAGAATGGAGGAACACTGCAGAAGGCCTACTGACCCATACAAGGCAAGTCCTTATCAAAACCAACGCATTTTTCTGAAGTTGTTAATTGATGCTGTCCACTAACCTCTGAAATATTCCTGGGTTGTCGTGTGATGGGATGGAAGACGTCGTGTCTGTGATACAAGGTGCACTCGCTGGCATTATGGGCGTCCACAATCTTATACAACTTCAAGTTCACATCTGCTTAGAGAAAATCAGAGTATCAGTGACATTAACTGAGTGTCAGTGACATTAACTGAGTGTCAGTGACATTAACTGAGTATCAGTGACATTAACTGAGTGTCAGTAACATTAACTGAGTGTCAGTGACATTAACTGAGTGTCAGTGACATTAACTGAGTGTCAGTGACATTAACTGAGTGTCAGTGACATTAACTGAGTGTCAGTGACATCACATCACAACAAGATTCATTAATGTGATAAATGGTTCAGAAAACTGACAATTTGAAGAATGAGACTGATGAAGCCAGCGGCTTCATCAGTCCAATGCAGAGAAGAACGATGGAAATAAAGGAGTTTGAGGTATCAGTCCCTCAGCCTGTAATCGATGTGAACATATTCTGTACTTTCTTCTAGATGAACTGAACACATCGATTCCAGACTTAGGGACTGATTACCTCAAACTCCTCTTGTTTTTCTACCATCTTTGTATTGGACTGATGAAGCCACTGTGTGGCGATACGTTTCCTCACTAAAGATTTCAAAATGTTACGCAAGTGTCTCATTTTGAATGGTTTGATATCGGAAGTAACTTGAAACTGGGCACAGATGACCTGGAGAGAGTTCCGGGGGTCAACGCCCCCGCGGCCCGGTCTGTGACCAGGCCGAAATATTTTGCACACAAGCCACAATAAGTCACGTAAATTTGGACACATAGTGACGGGGTCAACAAATCTACAAGGATGCATATTCAACTAATGCGGCATTATACTGCGGCAACGTTTCGCTCTCCAGGAGCTTTGTCAAACCGTTGCAGCTTGATAATGCTCCTGGAGATCGAAACGTTGCCGGAATAAAATGTCATATTACTTGTATATGTGTCCTTTTACCCAACATATTGTCGATAATTCTACCAACATTAATACCAGTGAATAATTTGTCAGTGCTCAGTATTACCCAGGAGACACAAACACAGGAGAATGATCTGTATATTTCGACCCTTTCTGGGGTTCTATTCCACAGAAGAGGATCCCAGAAGGGGGTCGAAATATACAGATCAGTCAGTGTTTTGAGTTTGTCTCCGTGTGACATTACGAGTATATGAACTTGTAATGCATTGTATATATACTGAAAGATTTAATACATGAATTTTTAAGTTTTTTTTTTTCATTTATTTTTATTATTACCATGTAATTTACTCCATAATGTGGAATAACAAGAGAGGTAGAAAGAACAAAAAGGAACAATATCGTGACTGGAACAATACACAAATAACCCACACATAGGAGGAGCTTACCACGACGTTTCGGTCCAACTGGTACCATTTACAAGTCGCACTGTGTTCGGGTTATTCGTATAAGAGGGGTAGAAGTGAAGACATTCTTACCGTAGCAGCTGTTATCGCAAGTGTCGTTCACAGTGTAGGTGAACTGGAGAAGAGCTGAGTCGTTGAAGTAGGTATGATGGTGGTCGTAGCAACTACAGCAAGGGCACCTTGGTCCATCGGAGACACTCTCGTCAGCGCCCAGTACGATGTCTTCCAGTGGCTGGTCCAGATCTCTTCTGCCCTTTCGAGGTGCTGGTTGGTCTGGGTCTGTTCGTCCTGGGCTCGTCACTGACTGCATCGGGTTCGTTCTGTATTGGCTTGTGACCAACTGAATCGGCTTTATTCTACCCAAACTCCTCACTGGTTGAACAGCAGTCGTTCTTCCCCAGTTCCTTAATGGTTGAACAGGGGTCGTTCTACCCCAGGCCCTCACTGGCAGAACAGGGGTCGTTCTACTCCAATTCATCGCTGTCTGAAACTGGTTCAGTCTACCCCAACTCATCACTGGCTGGCCCTGGATCGTACTGTACCAACTCTTCACTGACGGGCCATTGTTTGTTCCACTCGGTTCCTCACCTAGCTGGCCCAGGTCCGTTCCACCCACTCTCCGGTTCCGGCTTCTGGCTTCGTTCCATGGATAATTCCCTAATGCAATAAACAAAATAGTCACCAACTAATGAGTCATTACACAGGAGTTATACGACAGTAATAATAAAATAACAGTATAGCACATTTTTCTATATTTTTTAGAATAGTTGCAGACATTTTCTGACATAGTTAATTTTTTTGTTTATATTTATGTCTTCATTTTGAGTCCTTGTATTGATAAAGACACTGGAGGGCGAAACGTCTACAAGTAAAGATACCCAGATGTTGCATACGTGTCTAATTCTTCAACAAATATAATGCTGACTGAATCGAATGGCAACTAACAAACTACGAATATAAGTTACACATTACAGAACGAGGTTTTTTAAAGACGTTTCTCCCTATGGCATCATCATACACTGTTGGAACCATACACTGTTGGAACCATACACTGTTGGAACCATACACTGTTGGAACCATACACTGATGGAACCATACACTGTTGGAACCATACACTGTTGGAACCATACACTGTTGGAACCATACACTGTTGGAACCATACACTGTTGGAACCATACACTGTTGGAACCATACACTGTTGGAACCATACACTGTTGGAACCATACACTGATGGAACCATACACTGTTGGAACCATACACTGTTGGAACCATACACTGATGGAACCATACACTGTTGGAACCATACACTGATGGAACCATACACTGTTGGAACCATACACTGTTGGAACCATACACTGATGGAACCATACACTGTTGGAACCATACACTGATGGAACCATACAATGTTGGAACCATACACTGTTGGAACCATACACTGTTGGAACCATACACTGATGGAACCATACACTGTTGGAACCATACACTGATGGAACCATACAATGTTGGAACCCTACACTGTTGGAACCATACACTGTTGGAACCATACACTGTTGGAACCATACACTGATGGAACCATACAATGTTGGAACCATAAACTGTTGGAACCATACACTGTTGGAACCATACACTGTTGGAACCATACACTGTTGGAACCATACACTGTTGGAACCATACACTGTTGGAACCATACACTGTTGGGACTATACACTGTTGGAACCATACACTGTTGGAACCATACACTGTTGGAACCATACACTGTTGGGACTATACACTGTTGGAACCATACACTGTTGGAACCATACACTGTTGGTACCATACACTGTTGGAACCATACACTGATGAAACCATACACTGTTGGAACCATACACTGTTGGAACCATACACTGTTGGAACCATACACTGTTGGAACCATACACTATTGGAACCATACACTGTTTTAACCATACACTGTTGGAACCATACATTGTTGGAACCATACAATGTTGGAACCATACACTGTTGGAACCATACACTGTTGGAACTATACACTGTTGGAACCTTACACTGTTGGAACCATACACTGTTGGAACCATACACTGTTGGAACCATACACTGTTGGAACCATACACTGTTGGAACCATACACTGTTGGAATCATACACTGTGTGTGTCTAAGAACCATAAAATTGATGGAACCATACACTATATGTGTCTAAGAAACATAAAATTGATGGAACCATACAGTGTGTTTGTCTAAGAACCATAAAATTTATGGAACCATACACTATATGTGTCTAAGAACCATAAAATTGATGGAACCATACACTATATGTGTCTAAAAACCATACAATTGATGGAACCATACACTATGTGTGTCTAAGAACCATAAAATTGATGGAACCATACACTATGTGTGTCTAAAACCATAAAATTGATGGAACCATACACTATGTGTGTCTAAGAACCATAAAATTGATTGAACCATACACTACGTGTGTCTAAGAACCGTAAAATTGATGGACCAAGGCACTGCTTGTGTCTAAGAACCATAAAATTGATGGAACCATACACTGTGTGTGTATTTAACAACAACAAAATTAATGGAACCATACACTGACAGTGTGGATAGTTAAGAGAATTAAACCACATTTAACAACAAAAAATAAAACAAATATTTTGGGAATAAACCAAAATATTTGCGATATTCCCTACTATACAATATGGTCGTTCATATTTCCTACTGTATATAAGAAATTTCAATATTATGACTAGAATTAAGATATTTTTGGCTAAAAAGTCCAAAGTCTTATAGATTTTAATGAACTTTTCAAATCAATATTAGGATATCAATCACTAGGGTCGAGTCCTGAACCACTAGATCTATTAATGACTTAATCTCGTAGGCTCCAGTCTTGTCCATATCTGAGTTTATCACTGTTTATACGAGTCTGGGGACCCACTTGTGTTTGGTAGAAGACGGCGCTGATGCCCTATGTTGACGACACCGAGGCAGGACACTGTAGTCTTGGAGGTGGAGATGGTGGTGTTGTAGGTACCGTGAGGTAAGGGCAGGTCACCCAGCATGATGGCCTCACTCTCTTCAGAACGGTCCACGTAAACGACTTTCACACACTGCTGTCTGCCTGAAGTAGTGACCCCACTCAGCGCCAGCACTGTCGCTCCTGCAGGCGAGAAATGTAAAGTTATTCTTGGGGTGAGGCTGTCTGTCTGAAGCAGTGACCCCACTCAGCGCCAGCACTGTCGCTCCTGCAGGCGAGAACGAACCGCGGTACGTAAACTGAGATTCCTACGCTCAACCATCTCGGTCTTACTAGCCCTGGAGGGATACCATTCTTAATTATTGTTTGTGTTACTGAACAAGAAAATGGTGTTGTGATTTATCAACAAGAGAAAATATAACTTCTGGAACAAGTGTAGAAGTCTTCAAGATATCATAAACACTGCTGGAGCAAGTGTACAAGTCTTCAAGATATCAGAAACACTGCTGGAACAAGTGTACAAGTCTTCAAGATATCAGAAACACTGCTGGAACAAGTGTACAAGTCTTCAAGATATCAGAAACACTGCTGGAACAAGTGTACAAGTCTTCAAGATATAAGAAACACTGCTGGAACAAGTGTACAAGTCTTCAAGATATCAGAAACACTGCTGGAACAAGTGTACAAGATTTCAAGATAACAGAAACACTGCTGGAACAAGTGTACAAGTCTTCAAGATATCAGAAACACTGCTGGAACAAGTGTACAAGTCTTCAAGATATCAGAAACACTGCTGGAACAAGTGTACAAGTCTTCAAGATATCAGAAACACTGCTGGAACAAGTGTACAAGTCTTCAAGATATCAGAAACACTGCTGGAACAAGTGTACAAGTCTTCAAGATATCATAAACACTGCTGGAACAAGTGTACAAGTCTTCAAGATATCAGAAACACTGCTGGAACAAGTGTACAAGTCTTCAAGATATCAGAAACACTGCTGGAACAAGTGTACAAGTCTTCAAGATATCAGAAACACTGCTGGAACAAGTGTACAAGTCTTCAAGAAGAAATTGGATAAATATTTTCACCAGGTGCCAGAACAACCAGGTTGTGATGGATATGTGGGCCAGCGGGCTTCTAGCAGCAACAGCCTGACTGACCAGGCTAGAACCAGACAAGCCTGGCCCATGGACAGGCTCCGGGAGTAGAAAAACTCATCCGAGGTACATCAAAGAGAAACACCTTCGATAAAGTGCAAAAGTATAAGAGCATTTTACAAAGTTATATAGATTTTGATTCAGAAGTGGCTAGTTTATTGTGTACCTCATATCCATCCTGTGGATGGTAGTGGCTAGTTTGTTGTGCACCTCATATCCATCCTGTGGATGGTAGTGGCTAGTTTATTGTGTACCTCATATCCATCCTGTGGATGGTAGTGGCTAGTTTATTGTGTACCTCATATCCATCCTGTGGATGGTAGTGGCTAGTTTATTGTGTACCTCATATCCATCCTGTGGATGGTAGTGGTTAGTTTATTGTGTACCTCATATCCATCTTGTGGATGGTAGTGGCTAGGTTGTGTACCTCATATCCATCCCGTGGATGGTAGTGGCTAGTTTATTGTGTACCTCATATCCATCCTGTGGATGGTAGTGGTTAGTTTATTGTGTACCTCATATCCATCCTGTGGATGGTAATGGCTAGTTTATTGTGTACCTCATATCCATCCTGTGGATGGTAGTGGCTAGTTTATTGTGTACCTCATATCCATCCTGTGGATGGTAGTGGCTAGTTTATTGTGTACCTCATATCCATCCTGTGGATGGTAGTGGCTAGTTTATTGTGTACCTCATATCCATCCTGTGGATGGTAGCACAAGAGCATACGGATACACAATAGGCCTAGGAACTAGGCTTCAAAAGGGTTAACAGGAGAACATATGGATTTATATCTACTGTTCACTTATCTGTTACAAGCAAGTTCAGGGAATTTGCTTAATATATCTGTTATCTTATTGTCATTGAAAAGAGAAGAACATCAACGAACATCAAAAGTGAGAGAGAAGATAATACGTTCCTTGATGCTTGTGAGGGGCTCTTGATCTAGGGAACTGGATAAACGCTCCCGTTCAGTGAATCAAGCCTGAATGCCCTCCATTCCTCGAGGCACTGAATGCCCACCATTTCTCGAGGCACTGAATGACCTCCATTTCTCGAGGCACTGAATGCCCTCCATTCCTCGGGACACTGAATGCCCTCCATTCCTCGAGGCACTGAATGCCCTCCATTCCTCGAGGCACTGAATGCCCTCCATTCCTCTGGGCATTGAATGACCTCCATTCCTCTGGGCATTGAATGACCTCCATTCCTCGAGGCACTGAATGCCATCCATTCCTCGAGGCACTGAATGCCCTCCATTCCTCGAGGCACTGAATGCTCTCCATTCCTCGAGGCACTGAATGCCCTCCATTTCTCGAGGCACTGAATGCCCTCCATTCCTCGAGGCATGAATGACCTCCATTCCTCGAGGCACTGAATGCCCTCCATTCCTCGGGGCACTGAATGACCTCCATTCCTCGAGGCACTGAATGCCCTCCATTCCTCGAGGCACTGAATGACCTCCATTCCTCGAGGCACTGAATGCCCTCCATTCCTCGAGGCACTGAATGACCTCCATTCCTAGGGGCACTGAATGCCCTCCATTCCTCGGGGCACTGAATGCCCTCCATTCCTCGGGGCACTGAATGCCTTCCATTCCTCGGGGCACTGAATGCCTTCCATTCCTCGGGGCACTGAATGACCTCCATTCCTCGGGGCACTGCATGACTGTGGATTCAGTGTTTCCCCATGAATGATGTAGGGAAGTTGAGAGATGGTTTTTACAATAACATTGTACCACAAGAAGAAAAAAAATAACCCAAATATCAATATAATCCCATGAGAAGGAAAACCAGGTGATAAATTGAATCCAGGAAAAAAACTCATGTGGTATTGCAAGGAAAATCTCACACATCTCTGTACGTAACTTACGAAGGTGAATCTTACTGAAGCCAGCTGGCCCAGTGGCTTACGCGACGGTCTGGAGTTTTGAGACTCTCTGACCGCGGGATCGAACCCCACACGTGGTATTGTTTGTTTGCAATCGTGTCATTACGATTTCGTGAGTCATTAAGACACATGTGCAGCAGTTTCGTATCTTTATTGTTGAGACGTTTCGCCTACACAGATCTGTCTGTGACTCGATAAAGCCCACTGCGTGGGCGAAACGTTGTCAATAAAGGATCACATTATACTGCTTAAGTGTTTATTTTTCCATTGTGTCGGTATTTTATACCATTTATTTCCAGGCTTCTTCAGTCGAACTCAGAGGTAATAGGTATAGTGGTGAAATGAAGATAATGTAATCTGTCCATCAACCTTGGAGAAATAGTATTTGAGGTGGTATAGGCGGACGGAGGATCGACACCAGATGCATATGTCAATGATTAATTAGACACATGTTCAACACTTGGGTGTTGAACATGTGTTATCTTCTACCTCTCCAGTCTTTTGTATTGTAGTGATAAAGCCACTGGAGGGCGAAACGTCTACATGGTAAAGATACCCAGATGTTGCACATGTGTCTAAGTTATAAATTAGACACATATGCAACATTTGGGTATCTTTATTGAGGAAACGTTTCGCCACACAGTGGCTTCATCAGTCCAATACAAAGTAGAAAGGTGTAAGGAGAGTAGGAGTTTTGAGGTAATCAGTCCTTCGGCCTGGAGTCGATGTGTTCAGTCCATCAATCTTGTAGAAAGTACAGCACATGTCCGTAGAGGTGGCTTATATACTGTAGTCAGGTGAGGTGAAGCAGCAGGAGGCGGGGTCATAGTGGTACCATCCACTAGTCGAAGTAGGTCTTCGTCCAAAGGTTGGACAAGTGTTGAAGAATTCGTTTGTATTAAGATCCCAAGATGTTGCTGTGTCAGACAGGCTGTAGATGAATGGTTCAGAGAACCGACAAGTTATAAATTAGACACATATGCAACATTTGGGTATCTTTATTGAGGAAACGTTTCGCCACACAGTGGCTTCATCAGTCCAATACAAAGTATATAAGCCACCTCTACGGACATATGCAGTACATTCTACAAGATTGATGGACTGAACACATCGACTCCAGGCCGAGGGACTGATTACCTCAAAACTCCTACTCTCCTTACACCTTTCTACTTTGTATTGGACTGATGAAGCCACTGTGTGGCGAAACGTTTCCTCAATAAAGATACCCAAATGTTGCATATGTGTCTAATTTATAACTTGTCGGTTCTCTGAACCATTCATCTACATGTGTCTAAGTTATTTTGTGGATACTGTATAGCGGTGATATTCAGTATATGTCAATAATTTCTGGACGTTAAATACACAATAAGGTAAATGGTAAAGGAACAGCTTAGCCAGAGACCTCAAAGACGATGAAATCTGACAATGTTTTGCCATAAATTCTGAGAGAAGAAAACGCACTGTTCTAATTACTGACTAATATTTATAAGCTGGTTTAAGGGAGACAGTTGCCAGAGATGTGAGACAGTGAGTTGAATCGTAATATTTTAGGAACAGGACAGTCAGGTTGCAATTACCACTGATGTGTATATTATGTAAAGTAGTGGATAATATTGTTAAAAGGTGGCTGGTGAAGCAGCTGGAAAGTAGAAGGTATATAACAGACAAACATGGGTTTGGGGATGGGCTCTTTTATTTCAAGAACCTGTTTTAGTTGCATAACAAAGTAACAGAAGCGAGACAGGAGGGACAGAGAGAGACAGAACAGAGTCAGAGAGAGAGAGAGAGAGAGAGAGAGAGAGATTATGACTAGGGACGAGAAAACTGCGCATAATTCTGAACAGCAAAAAAAAAAATAAAAAAAAACATTTGACATTGTACCTCACGAGACACGGGGCCAAAAACAAGGAAGAGAAACAGTCAGGGAGACTCTACAATGGATCAGAAAAATTAGACACATGTCCAACATCTGGGCATCTTTATTGTAGACGTTTCGCCCTCCAGTGGCTTTATCAAAACAAATTCAAGGACATTATTGGAAGACAGTAGAACTATATACAAAATATGAGGTAATCAGTCCCTCAGCCTTGAAGTTGGTGTGAACAGCACCGTAGTCTTGAATCTGGAGCACAGGCAAGAAGGCTGGTGCTTCTATACTGGCGTCAGGTGGTAAGGGACGGGTAGCAGACGAAGGCATAGTCACTGGTAAGCGGGATATCCCAGTGGAAGTAGGTCATACCCGAGGCACGGGTTAGTGGTGGTGGTGGTACCTAGAAGTGACCTGGAGAACAGAGAGAGACCTAGAAGTGAGGATCTAGAAGTGACTTGGAGAACCTAGAAGTGACTTGGTCCTCCAAGAAGGACTTAGAAGTGACTTGGAGAACCTAAAAGTGACTTGGTCCTCCTAGGAGGACCTAGAAGTGACTTGGAGAACAGAGACTACAAACCTCTGTGACTTGGAGAACAAAGAACATAAGAATGGAGGAGCACTGCAGAAGGCCTACTGGCCTATACAAGGCAGGTCCTTATCAAAACCACCCCTACCCAAAACTACCCAAGAATTTATTCCCGTACTCACGACACCAATCAAACCCAGCCCCTCCCACTCATATATTTGTCCAATCTCTTTTTAAAGCCACCAAAGGTCCTAGCCTCTATCACTCTACTCGGAAGATTGTTCCACGCATCTACAACTCTCAGAGACCGCAAACCTCTGTCCAGGAGAACCTAGGAGTGACCTGGAGAACAGAGACCGCAAACCTCTGTCCAGGAGAGACCTGGAGAACAGAGACCGCAAACCTCTGTCCAGGAGAGACCTGGAGAACAGAGACCGCAAACCTCTGTCCAGGAGAACCTAGGAGTGACCTGGAGAACAGAGACCGCAAACCTCTGTCCAGAAGAACCTAGGAGTGACCTGGAGAATAGAGACCACAAACCTCTGTCCAGAAGAACCTAGGAGTGACCTGGAGAACAGAGACCGCAAACCTCTCTCCAGGAGAACCTAGGAGTTCACATGTTTTCTGTTATCTGTTAGAAGCAGCTCACATCACTCCAATAACCCATGCAGCTAATGTTCGTTTTATAAATCAAGGTTTAGATATCAGGAACCTCAGTAAAGAGTCGTTCATAACCCTATATATGGCACAGATCGGGCCCATCTTGGAGTAAGCAGCACCAGCGCAGAGCCCACACCTTATAAATCACGTCAAGAAAGTTGTAGATCTCTATCTACAACGAGAGTAGTTGCAGAGCCACGATGAAAGAATAAAGGAAATGAACTTGACAATATTGAAGGTTAGAAGAACTAGGAGAGATATGATAACGACGTAGAAAATCACCAGATAACTTGGCAGGAAAGACTGTTTGAAAGGTTGAAAACATAAGGGCATAAATATAAGTTAGACACAGATTTGTTGAAAAGATGTCAGGAAGTACGATGTCCTGAATGATGAGGGAGTGGAGACAGGCCCCATACATAGCTCTAAGAACAGGTATGACTCGGCCCCATGAAGCTTGGAGTGAACACAACTAGCAGCTAATTAAGAGGCAGGGACAGGAGCAGAACCTCGACCCCCTACAACCTTATATAAACGAGTTCAAACAAATGAATTTACACACACAACCTGACGACACTAGAGGACAGGAGGGATAAGGGGGACATGATAACGACGTATAAAATATTGAGAGGAATTGACAAGGTGGACAGAGACAGAATGTTCCAGAGATGGGACACAGCAATAAGGGGTCACAGTTGGAAGTTGAAGACTCAGATGAGTCAAAGGGATGTTAGGAAGTATTTCTTCAGTCACAGAGTTGTCAGGAAGTGGAATAGTCTGGAGAGTGATGTAGTGGAGGCAGGATCCATACATAGCTTTAAGAAGAGGTATGGAGCAGGTACAGAGAGGACCTAGTTGAGACTAGCGAAGAGGCGGTGCTAGGAGCTGTGAATCGACCCCTTCAACCACAAATTGGTGAGTACACACACACACACACACACACACACACACACACACACACACACACACACACACACACACACACACACACACACACACACACACATACACACACACACACCAGAATATGCGCGGCTGGTCGTAAAACTCTACAGGTTTTCTTGGGGGTAAAAACTATATATATTAAATTGCAATACAATCTAAGTAACACAAAGGTCGTCTTCTCCCAAAAGTTATTTAAAAGGAAAACAATGAAAGCAATTAGAAGAAAATTCAGATTATCAATATTGATACAACGATTCCCACGACAGAATTTTTTTTTTCCAAATTTTCAGGGCCAAGTAGATAGAATATTGTTATTATTGCCTAGTTAGTGGCAGGTGTGGAACATATATAAGGTGGGGTTCAGTTAGCTATCCGGCTGGGATAGTTAGCTAACTAGTGTACTGGTAACCAGGGCGGTGCCACTGGTCACAGGGAAGTTCACAAGTTTAACAAGTACAAGGATCTGGCTCACCAGTACCACTTCGTCTCTATAGCAACAGAAAACTTTGGCTCCTGGGGAAAACATGCCATGGGTTTCCACAAGGAGCAGGGCTCCAGGTTCATTGAAACCACCTGAAACCCCCAAGGGCTGCCACTTTTCTCTTCCAGCGCCTAAATGTGGTGATTTAGAGAGGGAACACCTGCTGCATCTTTGGTTCCTGTCCCAGAAATTAATGTGAAAGTTCAGCCATGTCAGCCAGTGTCATTATCAACAGTCTACTAACGATCCCATTAGAGGATCGATAATTTTGCAAAATTCAGATGTTCATACTTGATGTTGCAGGGGTTGAGTCATAGCTCGTGGCCCCGCCTCTTCACTGGTCGCTACTAGGTCACTCTCTCTGCTCCATGAGCCTTATCATACCTCTCTTAAAGCAATGTATGTATTCTGTCTCCACTACATCACTCTCCAGTGTGTGTGTGTACTCACCTAATTGTGGTTGCAGGGGTCGAGACTCAGCTCCTGGCCCCGCCTCTTCACTATCCGCTACTGGGTCTCTGCTCTCCTTCCTCCATGAGCTTTATCATACCTTGTCTTAAAACTATGTATGGTTCCTGCCTCCACTATATCTTTCTCTAGACTATTCCACTTCCTGACTACTCTGTGGCTGAAGAAATGCTTCCTAACATCCCTTTGACTCATCTGAGTCTTCAGCTTCCAGTTGTGTCCCCTTGTTTTTGTGTTCCCTCTCTGGAACATCCTGTCACTGTCTACCTTGTCAATTCCCCGCAGTATTTTGTATGTCGTTATCATGTCTCCTCTGACCCTTCTTTCCTCCAGTGTTGTTTGTTAGTCCTATTTCCCTCAACCTTTCTTCATAGGACAGACCCCTGAGTTGTGGAACTAACCTTGTCGCAAACCTTTGCACTTTCTCTAGTTTCTTTACGTGCTTGACCAGGTGTGGGTTCCAGACTGGTGCTGCATATTCTAGTATGGGCCTGACGTACACGGTGTACAGTGTCTTGAACGATTCCTTGTTAAGGTAATGGAACGCTAATCTTAGGTTTGCCAGTCGCCCATATGCTGCCGCAGTTATCTGGTTGATGTGTGCCTCCGGAGACATGCTTGGCATTATACTCACCCCAAGGTCTTTCTCCTTTGCCGAGGTTTGTAGCCTTTGTCCGCCTAGCCTGTACTCTGTCAGCGGTCTTCTTTGCCCTTCTCCGATCTTCATGACTTTGCATTTGGTGGGACTGAATTCGAGAAGCCAGTTGCTAGACCAGATGTCAAGCTTGTCCAGGTCTGTTTGAAGTCCTGCTTGGTCCTCTTCCGATGTGATTCTCCTCATTAATTTCACATCATCTGCGAACAGAGACACTTCTGAGTCTATCCCGTCCGTCATGTCGTTTACATATACCAAGAATAACACTGGTCCTAGGACTGACCCCTGCGGTACACCGCTCGTCACAGGCGCCCACTGTGATACCTCATCGCGCACCATGACCCGTTGTTGCCTCCATGTGAGGTATTCCCTGATCCATTCCAGTGCCCTTCCTGTTATACATGCTTGTTCTTCCAACTTCTTTACTAATCTCATATGAGGAACTGTGTCGAAGGCCTTCCTGCAGTCCAGGAAAATGCAGTCAACCCACCCTTCTCTCTCTTGCCTTACCTCTGTTACTTTATCATAGAACTCTAGGAGGTTTGTTACACAGGATTTGCCTTCCCGGAATCCGTGCTGTCTGGTGTTTATTATCCTGTTCAGCTCGAGGTGCTCCACCATTCTTTTCCTGATGATTTTCTCCAGGACTTTGCACACCATACACGTAAGTGACACCGGTCTATAGTTTAGTGCCTCTTTTCTGTCTCCTTTTTTAAAAATGGGGACTACGTTGGCCTTCTTCCATACCTCAGGTAGCTGCCCAGTTTCAAGGGATGTGTTGAATATTATGGTGAGTGGCACACTCAGTACCTCAGCTCCTTCCCGAAGAACCCACGGGGAGATATTGTCCGGACCCATCGCCTTTGAGGTATCGAGGTCACTGAGTAACTGCTTCACCTCCTCCTCAGTTGTGTGTATGCCCTATAGCACTTGATACATCCCTTGTTGGTGATGAACCCTATCCTGTCTACCCAGCTGCCTTCCTTCCTCCACTGTGAATACTTCCTTAAAGCTCAAGTTGAGCTCCTCACATACCTCTTGATCGTTACTTGTGAGTTCCCCATCTTCTCTCCTCAGCCTTATCACCTGGTCCTTGACTGTTGTCTTCCTTCTGATGTGACTGTACATCAGTTTTGGGTCGGACTTAACTTTCGATGCTATGTCATTTTCGTACTGTTTCTGGGCCTCCCTCCGTACTTGTGCATACTCGTTTCTAGCTCTTCTACTAATCTCTTTGTTTACTTGGGTTCTTTGCCTTCTGTACCTTTTCCATTCTCTGACATTCTTGGTCTTTGCCTCCCTGCACCTTTGGGTAAACCAGGGGCTCTTTCTGGCCTTCCCACTTAATCTTTTGCCTCTGGGTATAAACCGTTCCTCTGCCTCCTTGCACTTTGCCCCTACGTATTCCATCATTTCATTTATTGTCTGTCCTTCCATTTCCCTTTCCCACTGAACATCCTGCAGGAAATTCCTCATGCCCGTGTAGTTTCCTCTTTTAAAGTCTGGTTTGTCTCTATCGGTACCGTTTTCCCTCTCCACCTGTAGCTCTACAATGTACTCAAAGCTCAGCACCATATGGTCACTGGCTCCCAGGGGGCTCTCGTGTGTTATGTCTTCAATATCTGAGCTGTTCAGGGTGAATACAAGGTCCAGTCTTGCTGGTTCATCTTCTCCTCTCACTCTGGTCGTGTCCCTGACATGTTGGTGCATCAGGTTTTCCAATACCACGTCCATCAACTTGGCTCTCCAAGTTTCTGGACCCCCACGTGGTTCTTGGTTCTCCCAGTCGATCTCCCTGTGGTTGAAATCTCCCATGACCAGTAGCTTCGCTCTGCTCATGTGCGCTTTTCTTGCCACCTCCGCCAGGGTGTCCACCATCGCTCTGTTGTTCTCATCGTATTCTTCTCCTGGCCTCCTGCAGTTCTGTGGTGGGTTATACATCACTGCAATGACTATCTTGTGCTCCCCAGACTGGATGGTAACTACTATGAAGTCCCGTTCTCTACCCACCTCCATTCCTTCCATTTCCTCGAATCTCCAACGGTTCCTTACAAGCAGTGCGACCCCTCCTCCCCCTGCTCCTTCTATCTTTCCTCAGGATCTGATATCCCTGTGGGAAGATTGCATCTGTTACTGTCTCATTTAGTTTAGTTTCTGTGACAGCTATGATGTCTGGGGACACCTCACCTATTCTTTCATTCCACTCTTCATACTTATTCGTAATTCCATCCGCGTTTGTGTACCAAACCTTCAACCTTGTTTCCAGTACTGTGGACCTGGGGAGATCTTGGTGGGTTGGGGGGGGCAGGGTGCCTGTAGGGGGTTGCAGCATGGGTGGGGGGGATTGTATGGTTGGGGTATGGGCTGGTGGGGTGCAGTTTGTGGTGGGGGTGGGGGTAGCTGTGATGGTGGGTTTTGGGTTGCTGGGGTGGGGACAGGGGGACTGATAAGTGTGTGTGGTGTTAGAGTGTATGGTTGTCGTGGGTTGTTTGTGATTTGAGGCCCACCGAGGGTACTTCTAGTGTGTGTGTTTGTCCTGCTTGGGCTTGGTGTCCTCCGTATCTCGCTGTCTCCCCTCCCTCCTCTCTTCGCCTTCTTATCTTCTCCCTCCGGGCCTCCCTTTCTTGTGTGTGTGTGTGTGTGTGTGTGTGTTGTGTGTGTGTGTGTGTGTGTGTGTGTGATTCTCAGTAAGGGTCAGGTGTTACACTGGAACACGACAGCAACACATCTAAGAGTCAGGTGTTACACTGGAACACGACAGCAACACATCTAAGAGTCAGGTGTTACACTGGAACACAACCGCAACACATCTAAGAGTCAGGTGTTACACTGGAACACGACAGCAACACATCTAAGAGTCAGGTGTTACACTGGAACACGGCCGCAACACATCTAAGAGGTGGTGAATTCAGTGTTGGCCTCAGCCCCAGAGATCCTATCGAAATAAATAATTATCGCCAAGAACTTTCTTGCTGGGATGATATCTGAAGAACACAAACCGTTCTTTTTTGGTGCATCATTAAGTGCCTTGAAAAAAAAGAACAGGGAATCAGTCCCATAGCTGTTAGTAAACACCTTTTCCCGACTCGCTGCCAAAGCAGCAGTAAGAAACCTTGGCACAGAAATAGTCAGTTTACTCCAGCCAAACCAACTTAGCTTTGGAATCTCCCATGACCCTGAAATAGCAGCTTATGTAGCAAGGGCTTACATCAGGAACCCACCAGAAGATAAAGCCACGTAATTGAAAATGGGTTGGGTATATATTTTGTTAGTGGGTTTGACTTGAGATGGGCCTTGAAAATGGGCCAGTAGGCCTGCTGCAGTGTTCTTCCTCGCAGGCAATCTAACCCGTAGCTTTCACCATTGAATTTATTTTGGAATATGGGTCGTGCAGTAACAGCCTGGTTGATCAGACCCTGATCCACCACGAAGCCTGGTTTCAGACCGAGCTGCGGAGGCGTTGACCCCCGAAACCCTCTCCAGGTAAACGCCAGGTGGTATATTTACCTGCTGTTAGAGGGAGCAGAGGCACTGTGTGTGCCTCTAACAACAGGTGGTATATTTACCTGCTGTTAGAGGGCAGAGGCATGGTGTGCTCTAACAACAGGTATATTTACCTGCTGTTAGGGACAGAGGCATGTGGGGCCTCTAACAACAGGTGGTATATTTACCTGCTGTTAGAGGGAGCAGAGGCACTGTGTGTGCCTCTAACAACAGGTGGTATATTTACCTGCTGTTAGAGGGAGCAGAGGCACTGTGTGTGCCTCTAACAACAGGTGGTATATTTACCTGCTGTTAGAGGGAGCAGAGGCACTGTGTGTGCCTCTAACAACAGGTGGTATATTTGCCTGCTGTTAGAGGAGCAGAGGCATGTGTGTGCCTCTAACAACAGGTGGTATATTTGCCTGCTGTTGAGGGAGCAGAGGCACTGTGTGTGCCTCTAACAACAGGTGGTATATTTGCCTGCTGTTAGAGGGAGCAGAGGCACTGTGTGTGCCTCTAACAACAGGTGGTATATTTGCCTGCTGTTAGAGGGAGCAGAGGCACTGTGTGTGCCTCTAACAACAGGTGGTATATTTGCCTGCTGTTAGAGGGAGCAGAGGCACTGTGTGAGCCTCTAACAACAATCTTCAATAAATCTACCGACACAAGGCATCTGCCTGACACCAAATGTAGTACCAGTTACTAAGAAAGAAGACTGATAAGCAGTACTAACCTATAGACCAGTGTCACTGACACTGTGTCACTGGCACTGTGTCACTGGCACTGTGTCACTGGCACTGTGTCACTGACACTGGGTCACTGACACTGTGTCACTGTTGTAGCATTTGTAATGGAAGGATTTACGAATCTTTTATGTATTTTGAATTTACGTATCTATACGACCAACCATTTCTATATTTTTTGTAAGATTAATATTACTTGGTTACATGAATAATGTATCTTCAATAAGATGAATGTGTGTTCCAAGATTTTTCCTGTAATTTGGTTTAAAATTAATGCTATTTTGAAAGCCTTCGTTCGTGTAAATGAATTTCAAAAAAAATCCTCAGCGTTTCCGGCACTGGATAATCCATATGGATTTATTATTTATTCTTGATATTTGAATAATAATAATAGTTCTGAGGCGAATATAGACAGTGTTACTTGTCCTGGGGCTGAGTCTACCTGAGAGGGTTCCGGGGTCAACGCCCCCCGAGGCCTGGTCATGAACCAGGCCTTCCACTGGATGGCCAGATCACCCAGTCCAAAGTATGAACCACAGCCTGGCTGATCAGGAACTGACTTTAGGAATCTATTCAGTTCCCTCTTGAAGACAGCCAGGAGTCCTTTACTAAAAAACCCTTGGCTAATATAATTTGTTTAAACACATTTGAGGGACTCTATCGTGTTTTAGGCCCATAATTGGGATTTGTTAAGGAGGAGTGTCGAATTTTGAAGGTGGAAAATAAAAAATGAAAATTTGTTTGGATTAGTGTAATGAGTGTACAGGAATTGGCAGTAGCGAAAATAAAAGTGTAACGAATGGAAAAAATATTAGGAGTAATGAATGAAAAGGAGTTAGCAGGAAAGGAGAGACTGAGAAAGGTTTGAGAACGAGTTGAAGAATAGAAATTGGTGTACTCAGGACGAGTGTACAGTGGTCAAGGACTAGTAGCAATGATAAGAATATACTTGATGTTGGGGACTTGCAAATTGGATCCATAGAAGACGCATTCTGTAGCAGTGACATGA
>WNWK01007456.1:0-93970 GCA_009830355.1 Cherax destructor | reverse complement strand
TGGTAAAACTAGTAGAGGTGGTGAGGTGAGAAAGGTGGAGATACAATTCTGCACACTCTTACCTTTCAGAACCCATAGAGGGAGGGGGAGTTGGTGTCTGATTCTATAGTACAGTCTGTTAAGTATCATTCTTTCAAAATTTTTACAAAGACAGCTAGTTAAGGAGATCCGGTCTAAATGTATCAGGCTGTTGGGGCTTAGGGATAGGCACAATGAGACTATTGGCCCAGGAAGTAGGAAGAACTCCCCAATGTAACTGGTTTTATACAGTGCCAACAAAGGATTATTAGGCACGTGCCTTAAAGTTCTGAGAATATCATAGGTTATACCATCCTCTCCCATGGAACTCCGTGTTCATCAAGAACTGCAAGAAGCCCCTATCACATGCTTTTAACATCTTATGGAGAGGGAGCATGGACACTGGGGTCGTCCGCAGTTACTAAAAACAACAGACATAGCCCCACTCCACAAAGGGGCAGTAAAGCAATAGCAAAGAACTACAGACCAATAGCGCTAACGTCCCATATCATAAAAATCTTTGAAAGGGTTCTAAGAAGCAAGATCGCCACTCATCTTGATACCCATCAATTGCACAACCCAGGGCAGCATGGGTTTAGAGCAGGCGCTCCTGTCTGTCCCAACTACTGGACCACTACGACAAGGTCCTGGATGCTCTGAAGACAAACAGAATGCAGATGTTATATACACAGACTTTGTAAAAGCCTTTGACAAGTGTGACCATGGTGTAATAGCACACAAAAATGCGTGATAAAGGAATAACAGGAAAAGTTGGTAGATGGATCTATAATTTCCTAACAAGTAGAACACAAAGAGTAGTAGTCAACAGAGTAAAGTCTGAGGCTACTGTGAAAAGCTTTGTTCCACAAGGCACAGTACTCGCTCCCATCCTGTTCCTCATCCTCATATCGGACATGACAGGATATAAGCCACAGTGCTGTGTCTTCCTTTGCAGATGACCCCCGAATCTGTATGACAGTGTCCACCGTTGAAGGCACTCAAGACTCCAAGCAGACATAAACCAAATCTTTAAATGGGCTGCAGAAAACAATATGAAAGTTCAATGATGAGAAATTTCAATTACTCAGATACGGAAAATGCGAAGAAATTAAAATCTCATCGGAGTACAAAACTAATTCCAACCACACAATGGCGAAAAACTAATGTCAAAGACCTGGGAGTGATCATGTCAGAGGATCTAACCTTCAAGGACTATAACACCGTAGCATTGCATCTGCTAGAAAAATGACAGGATGGATAATGAGAACCTTCAAAACCAGGGATGCCAAGCACATGTTGACACTTTACAGATCGCTTGTTCTATCTAGGCTGGAATATTGCTGCACACTAACAGCACCTTTCAAGGCAGGTGAAATTGCTGACCTAGAAAGTGTACAGAGAACCTTCACGGCACGCATAACTGCGATAAACCACCTCAATTACTGGGAATGCTTGAAGTTCCTAAACCTGTACTCTCTAGAACGCAGGCGGAGAGATACATGATCATGTACACTTGGAAAATCCTAGAGGATTAGTACCAAACTTGCACACGAAAATCACTCCCTATGAAAGCAAAAGACTCGGCAAACGATGCAACATCCCCCAATGAAAAGCAGGGGTGTCACTAGCACGATAAGAGACTACACAATAAGTGTCAGGGCCCCAAGACTGTTCAACTGCCTCCCAGCATACATAAGGGGGATTACCAATAGATCCCTGACTGTCTTCAAGCAGGCACTGGACAAGCACCTAAAGTCAGTACCTGACCACCAGGGCTGTGGTTCGTACGTCGGTTTGCGTGCGGCCAACAGTAACAGCCTGGTTTATCAGGCCCTGATCCACCATGAGGCCTGGTCACAGACCGGGCCGCGGGGGCGTTGACCCCTTGGAACCCTCTCCAGGTATACTCCGGGTATTAAGTATAAATTGTGGCATGCTTGTGTCAGAAGCTAGGCACAGGTATGGGGACACTGGAGTCGGAATACACTTGTGGATTCCATCTCACATTGACCTTCAATACATGAGTAGATTACAATCTTGGGTTGTCAACTAGCAGTATGAGAACAATAATACGAAAAGAACTTCAACTGAATTTCATTGACTTGAGACTGAGGGAGACTGACACTAGTCAGTCCACCTATCATTCTGTCATGCAGGAGCCACATGTCTATGGTCATCCAACAAAATAAGCAGACTCTTGGATGTCACTACCTCTCGGCTCCGGTTTTGTCTACCCAGTATCTCTTGGTAGACAAAACTAAATGTAAATTTTCATATAATTAATCTATACGATACGGTTTGGAATCAAATTAAAAAAACTTCCTATCCATATTTTTCTACTTTCTTCAAGCTCGTTTATTAGTTCCTTTCCGTTAGTTAGTTTAATATCTTTATTATGCAGCCCATACCCATGGTGTGAGCGGTAATCAAAGGATTACAGAGGTACATAATGGGTCCAGGGACTGGACCCCAAAGTTTAGATAGCTGAACATCCTTTCTGAAAATAACAAATTATACTCAACATTCTCTTTATTTAATTCTAGTTTAGCTAATTTATCAACTTTGTCATGCTCCTGGAGGCCTATGTGAGAGGGAATCCACAAAAGCTTAACTGTTAATCCCTTTCTTAATTTATATACATCTGGCCTAGCTTCATACACAAGCATGCTACATTTAGGTCTCGAGGACTGGTCGTAGACTGGGTCGCGGGGGCGTTGACCCCTGGAATACCCTTCAGGTAGGTAGGTAGATAGGCCATTTAGAGCAGGTAATGGCTGGCAAAGCTCTCGCTTCACACACGGAGGGTCCGGGTTCGATTCCCAGCGGTGTTTCCTTACACCTGTTGTCCTGTTTACCTAGCAGCAAATAGGTAACTGGGTGTTAGTCGACTGGTGTGGGTCGCATCCTGGGGAACAAGATAAAGGACCACATTGGAAATAAGACAGACAGTCCTCGATGACGCACTGACTTTCTTGGGTTATCCTGGGTGGCTAACCCTCCGGGATTAAAAATCCGAACGAAATCTTATCTTATCTTATCTTAACAGACGACTAACACCCACGTTACCTACTTACTGGAGGGGCAAAGCAGAGGGGGTTTGGGACCTTCAGCCCCCAAAATCCCCTTAGCCCCAAAGAGCCCTAAAATAAAAATAATATTAATAACGCTGCTTAAAAAAACAAAAAAGTCTCAGCCCCCTTCCAACAAGACAGCAACCTCTAGCTCCCCGCCCCTATACAAATTCAGACGCCGCCCTTGACTTCGTGATTATGGGAAAGCCCATAATAATTCTCAGGGGTTTATTTTGTGTTTGTTTGAGTCTTTGAATGGTTCTACAGTGTTGTAGGACTGAAACTGGTGCACTGTAATCTATCAACGATCTTATGTATGCTAAGTACATAATTTTGCAACTCTGATATTCGCACCATACTTGGGATGATGCCTACACCAGTTCTCATTTAATTTATTCACAGCGCTTAATGTACATGGAACAGTAATAACTAGATAGTTACAAGACACATAATCAATAAGCCTGCCATTGGCCTTTAATTTTGATGGTTCACCTTTAGTTACAAATGTGTCTGTTAAACGCGGTTTTGGTCTTTTCTGCACAATTATATGATTTGAGTGGTTTGCATTTCACGATATTTTAGTATGCAGAATATAATTAGCGTAGCTAATTATGATGTTACTAGCGGGTACGTGGTAGACAAGCTTTGATAGGGACACTAGGAATGAGATTTTCGCATTATAATCAGTGACAAACATGTAACAATATGTACTAGACATGTATCTCTCACACCTCGTGTACTGTATATGCCATCGTTATATATATATATATATATATATATATATATATATATATGTCGTGCCGAATAGGTAAAATTTGTTATTTTGGCTTAAATAGCAACGCTCTGCTTGCCGAATAAAACAAGCGAAAATTTGTGTATGCAATAATTTCGCAAAAATTATTCTGAACCCAAAGAAAAAAATATATTTCATTGTGTTTGTTTATTATTAAATTATTGTAAACTCATCTAAAATGTATTTAGTTGGATTAGGCTAAATTAAATTGCGCTTGTTATAATAAGGTTAGGTAAGTTTTCTAAGGTTCTTTTGGTACAAAATTATTAATTTTTACATTAACATAAATTAAAAAAATATATTTAAACGTATAAGATAAAATTTTAGAAAGGACTTAATTTTAAATGAGTTCTTGCTAATTGACCAGTTTTACCTATTCGGCACGACATATATATATCAACACATTATCAGGAGTTTGCAATATTGCAGAAATGAGTAAGAAATCTCAGATTTGTTCAAAGGGACGCTCTGGTTGTTGACCACACCACGGTCACATATTTCTGACACCCCCCTCCCTAAAAAAATGAAGTTATGAATCTATTCCCGTCAACAAAGGCTGTTTTTGTGATGCCACATACACATACATAAATGAAAACATTGGTCCAGCCTCACCAGTTGATGTAAACATGCCACACCCTGCGTCATTATGTGCTGGAATTCAATACGTTTAATGAAATCAGGGACAACTAGGGTCTATGTAGGTCTTAAATTTCCCTTTTATCATGGAAGAAACTACGAAAATTTTAATATTGATTTCCATGGGATAAATTCATGCTTCATCACATTGGCTTCATCCTTCAACGGTAATAACTTCATAATACAAGTAAGTTTATTCAGGTATACACAAATACAGTTACATACATTATCATACATAGCAGCATATGTGTAGAGAACTCAGGATAACCCAAAAAAGTCAGGCAAAGTGACTTATTTCCATTGGTGTTCTTGTGATAATTATTTATATTTAAAAGTTAAAAGCAGGTAAGTATCTTAACTATGTAAAAGCAGTTATAATAAAACAAGATATACTAGGGGAGAGGTAAAATTAGTTATTTCATACAAGAAATCACTCTCCTCCCTTTCAGTAGTCTTATTGATGAGGTACATTCTGGGTGTCTTCTTGAACTGGTTCATGCTATGACAGGCTTTGACATGTGCAGGCAGTCTATTCCACTCTTTTAGTGCTGTACATAAACAAGTCTTCGAAGCCTGACCACTGACTCTAGGTACTACAAAGTTGTTCTCTCTTTCCCTAGTTCTGTAATTGCATTGGTTCCCGGCCTTAACAAAACTGGCAGTAAGATATTGGGGACACTGGTTGTGAGCAATTTTAAGTGAGTAATTTAGCTTTAGTTGATTTACTCTGTATTCAGCATTCAGCATGTCCAGTTGTAATTCATTCTGGCCAACATGTTCTCTTGGACCCAGGTCCAGGATGAATCTCACCATTTTGTTCTGGGTGATTTGTAGCCTATCTTTCAGGTTTTTGTTAAGGCAGAGTACCATGAAGAATAAGAGTAGTCTATAATACATTGTAAGAGGGCTAGACATAGTGTCCAGCGAGCCTCAGTAGGTAGACACTGTGCTTGTCTGTAGAGGAACTTCAGTCTGGCATTCACTTTCTTTACTACACTGTTCCCTATTAGTTCTCCTGACATGCTTGGGTCAAAGGGGATTCCCAGATATTTCACTGAATTTACTATAATAATGGTTCCCCATTACACTGGACATTAAAATTATTTATCCTTTTTAATTTATGTTTTGTGCCAAAGAGTATGACTTCAAGCTTGATGTGCTGGTGTATTTTAGGATATTGGTCTCTGAGATAAAAAAGAGAATTCCTCTTCAGCTATTTTTTCAAAGCTTCTCTCTTTTTAGTGGAGGTTTCAATTGGTCTTGGCCTATGTATGTCCTAATTTGTCATTTTTGTTTAAGAAATTGGGTGATAAGTTGTGAATTCCTCTTCTGATTGTCTTTATATTTTCACTGCTAATATTTAGCTAAATTAGAAACTTATATCGCACTCTGCACTATTCCTTTCTCCTGCATTAATGTTCTAAAGTTTACAGGGATACCATTCTCGGATCGCGCAGCGACAGATATATTTCTAGTTATGTATAAGCTAATTTAGCTTAAATCTTCCTAAAAACACTTTACAAAAACATATAGGCTATTCATATTGTATTAATAGACAAATTTGTGTAATGTATATTCTGTAAATAACGAAATTATTACTGTATAATATAAATTATAAACATACAGAAATGCGAATGTTCTAGTAATTGCAATGTTGAAAACATGATCAGAACCTACTGCACAGATTCGTATATTATCAGCAAATTCGTATCTTGTCTCACATATTGCATAAGTAACCTGAATTAATCATAACCCAGCCACTGGAGTGGCGCCACTGTCACCAGGATTGATTACTCAAGCGCTAAGTAAACATGCTGAGTGGACCAGCTTGGCATACACCAGTGGCCCGCAAGAAGTTGGTACTTAATTTCTTTTCTTCTGCATGAGCATGTCCTCATCTGTGTATGATTGTCAATCCCCGTGTTACGGTAGGAAATACTTGACAATATCTTTACCGCTTTATCAACATCTAACTCAGTCTGAGAGATTTCATTACTTTGAGAACTCATCCTGTGCGGAGTTTGACTTGAAACCATACTTGCCCAGAGTGTCTTAGGTAAGCATAGCTCTTCCTCTACCCTAGCAACATACAGTACAGTACAGTCCAAGTCGGACCATTTACAAAGTCGTGGTAATCTCCTCTCTCCTATGTGAGGGTTGTGTATTGTTCCAGTCACGGTATTGTGCCTTTTTGTTCTCTGGGGAAAAAAAGGGCACTTGAGCCAAGAAAGCGGCGTAGATAGTGGGAAATAACACGTTCTTTATAGAGAGAGAGAGAGAGAGAGAGAGAGAGAGAGAGAGAGAGAGAGAGAGAGAGAGAGAGAGAGAGAGCTGATGTAGGTAACAGCTCTTAGCTTGTACATAAAGTTAGGAACGTTAACCTAACCTTGTAAAACCCTGTGTAAAGAGAGAGAGAGAAAGTTAATAACAGAGGAGACATCTGTGTTTCAGGCAGTGCCAGTAAAGTGTCATCTTGTCATAATGGACAGTGCCTTCAGGTGGTGGTGCAGCATAAGCAGTGAAGTACAGTGGCCAGCGAGCAGTCAAATTACATTACCCGGTAAAGTAACAGAGACGCAGTGAACCAGGGTTAGTTTACCTGGAGTATACCTGGAGAGGGTTTCGGGGATCACCGCCCCCGCGGCTCGGTCTGAGACCAGGCCTCATGGTGGATCAGGGCCTGATCAACCAGGTTGTTACTACTGGCTGTACGAACACTGACGTACGAACCACAGCCCGGCTGGTCAGGTACTGACTTTAGGTGCCTGTCCAGTGCCTTCTTGAAGACAGTCAGGGGTCTGTTGGTAATCCCCCTTATGTATGCTGGTAGGCAGTTGAACAGTTTTGGGCCCCGGACACTTAGTGTTGTCTCTCAGTGTACTCGTGGCACCTCTGCTTTTCATTGGGGAAATGTTGCATCTCCTGTCGAGTCTTTTGCTTTCATAGTGCTGAGAAAACTGTGACTCATTGATGCAGTACTGTGAATGACTGTGAACCAGTGATGAGAAGAAGTGTGAACCAGTGATCTCATATCATGAATAACAGTTAGTGTTGTGAGGTACTTAGAACCAGTGGCATGATGTTTTGAAGGGTTTGTGTACTATGAGGGACTGTTAAGCAGTGTTGTGAGGGCATTAAGATTGGTAAACAGGACTGACTCACTTTAAGGTACAAACTAGTGTCTCAAGTTCTAGAGTGAAGCAGCTGGTGCTCTAACTGGGAGCGACACACTTCCAGGTAAAGCAGTGAGCTGCACGGAAGCTCTGCAGACACAGTTAAGCTCTAAGTACGATGGAACAACACACACACACAGCGGACAAGTAAGCGTTATCCCATAAGAGTGCTGGAGAACACGTATTGTGTAGATAATGCTATATACGCAGAGGTCAAGACATCGAGTAGGAAACGTGTGGTGATACGTTTCCTCAATGTCTCGAAAATGTGCATATGTGTCTGTATCTACATTATTTCCATCAGTAGTATCGTGTCCTGCCGCCAGGGTTGAAGGTCCACCGTGGTCCAGGAGTAGAGTGTTTGCTAAGATGAAAGATCACTAGTACAAGGAGTATGACACAGGTTCAAGTTCAGATGACCTGAGCAACTGTCAACAGCTGGTGGGTGTGTCCAGATACGAGTGTGTATGAATAAATAGTATTGGAAAATCCTGGCTTCAATAGACTGTGCGTACATATCAATTATGCCGTAATAACAGTGAGACCTGTTGCAGAATATATATGAATTAATACAATTTATATGACACATCTATTTTCTAATAATTCCAAATATAATTCTTAATTAACCTTATTCACAGTTTCTTCTGCCGCCAATTCCAGGCATTTATTATAAGCTCTGGTCACATGACCTTTTTTTTTGCATATAATGAGGCCTTTATAGCATTAATTCCCATGGATTTATCACCTGCATTAATTACATTACCTTCATCCATGGCTCTTTTATATATTAGACCCAATTAATGAACACTGGTTCATTAATTGGGCTTAAAATATAAAAGAGCCTGTAAGGTATATACATAGTAGTAATTGCATATGACAAAGATCTTTCAAAGATATACATTAATTGGAGTGTCTGGTTTTTTTGGTTTTTCAAGATTTTGAACCTTCTTATATAGTGGTTTAATTTTTTAATTTATATAATGGAACCTTTTTACAAACATCTGATTAAAACAAAACGGAATAAATCTGCAGTAAGTTTGATGGTTTTATTATGCACACAATGGCTACTAGACTGAGCCCCAACACGCAGATTTTGCCTCCGAGTGGCTAGTTTATTGTGCACCTCATATCCATCATGTGAACGGTAGCGCAAGAGCATATGGATACACAAAAGGCCTAGGAACTAGGCCCCATAAAAGGTTTTACAAGAGTATATCTGGACTAACATCTACTATTGACTGTCTGGTATCTTATTTTCATTAATAAGATATCTTGACTACATAGGTTATTATATTGTCTGTCTCTATATTTTTGAACATAATACTAAAGAGAAGCACAATTAGAGAGAGTTATAATAACCTTGAAGGTTCTTGTCAGTCTACGCTCATAACCACCAGGGGTTAGTTTGAGGCCCAAGGTCATCTTTCCAAGATATGGACAATTTGTCACCTCTGAATCCGTAGTGGGCAATTTCTTTTGTGTCTGTTCTTATTGCCTTCATTCTATTGTACTTTTAACCAGGAAAATTAATTTTCAAGACTAAAACCTTTAGAAAACTAGTGTTTATACAAATAATTTCTGATTCCATAAATGGTGGGGTGTGTTAGTGAGATAAAATGTTTTTTGATGATAGTGGCTGATGGTGGCTGAGTCTGCCATTCTGGAGTTTTCAGGTAGGGAGTTACAGATTTTAGGCCCTTTAAACGGGGAATGTCATAGAGATTTGTGTGTCTTGTATTGTGCCTATGGGTCCTGTCACAACAATCAAGAAAGCGTTTTAGTTCAGGGTTAATATTGGAATTTATAGTTCTGTACATGTAGGTTGCACAGTAGAAAGTGTGGATGTTCTGGACAGTGAGTAAATTTAGGTCTTTGAAGAGTGGGGGGAGGGTTGCCTGGGATTGGATTGCGTGATAATTCTTACTGCGGCTTTTTGTTGAGTTAATATTGGTTTTAGGTGAGTTGCTGCTGTTGATCCCCAAGCACATATGGCATAAGTGAGGTAAGGATAGATGAGTGAATAGTATAGTGTGAGTAGGACTGATTGTGGTACATAATAACGTATCTTAGAGAGGATCCCAACCGTTTTGGATACTTTTTTGCTATGTGGTTGATATGGGTGCTGAAATTCAGGTTGCTCTCAAGGTGTAGGCCCAGGAATTTGCCCTCATTGTGTTTAGCAATAAGTGTGTTGTCAATCATTATGTTCAGTTGTGCAACTCCTGTTCTGTTACCAAACATAATGTAGAAGGTTTTGTCAGTGTTAAGTGTAAGTTTGTTGGCTGTCATCCAGGTTGATATTTTTAGTAGCTCTTCATTAACAATGGTGTTGAGTGAGGCAAGATTTGGGTGGGAGATGACATAAGTCGTATCATCAGCAAAGAGAATTGGTTTCAGGTGTTGTGAAGATCATTGATGTATAAGAGGAAGAGCAGGGGACCAAGGACACTTCCCTGTGGCACTCCAGTATCAAGTGGTCGTGTAGACGAGGTTGTGTCTTTAATGGTGACGTATTGATACCTGTTAGTAAGATAGGATTTGAAATGTATAAGCGCGTGGCCTCTTATACCGTAATGGTCAAGTTTTTGGAGTGGGATGACGTGGTCTACTGTATCAAAAGCTTTCCTTAGGTCATTAAAGAGTTCTAAAGGATATTCCTTATTTTCCAGTGCTGTGTAAAGTAGGTCCAGCATTTTTACAATTGCATCGTTTGTGCTTTTGTTTTTTCTAAAGCCAAATTGGCAGGGGTTGAGTATGCTTTGTACTGCAATAAACGAATATAATCTCTTGTGCACGAGTTTCTCAAAAATTTTAGATAGCAACGGTAAATTTGAGATTGGCCTGTAGTTATTTACATCTATGGGGTCACCACCTTTGTGAATTTGTGTAACCCTTGCTGTCTTGAGGGGTGTAGGAAAGTGCTAGTTTCTAGTGATTTGTTAAAAAGTAGTGAAATAGCAGGTGAAAGGACATGAGCCGCTCGCTTATACAATAATGGTGGGACTTGAGACAGATTCCCTGATTTATTCTTAAGTGACTTTATAATCATGGTGACTTCAGTGGGTTCAGTAGGTGCAAGATAGAAGGAGGTTGGGAAATTTCCATCTAAGTAATCACTTGCTTGTGCATTGGTACCTGGGATTCTACTGGCGAGATTTGATCCTATGGTTGAGAAGAAGTCATTTAACTTGTTAGCTGTATCAATAGGCTGTAGTTGTGTTTCATTTGGTTTAGTCAGGTCAATATCCCTAGTTTTTTTCAGTTTGTGGCCCAGAATCTGAGAGAGTGTTTTCCAGGTCTTTTTTATATCTTCTTGTTTCGGTGAATCTGCTGGAATAGTACAATTGCTTAGCCTTTCTTATTAGTTTGGTGAGAACTGATGCATATTGTTTAATAGTATTTTTGTGTATTAGGCCCTGTCTATATTGCTTTAAATATTGATGTTTCTTGGGCTTACGAAAGCCCAATTAGATGTTATGAAATTCTAAGAAAAAGTAGCCCAACTTTTCAGAGAAATGAAGTTCTCTGAGTGTCTCATTAGCGTTTAATTAAAACTTATCATATTATCTCTTGTATTGTAGTTATTTTTTTTTTTTAAGATTATGGTTGTAGACAGCTCTGTAGATTTGAGTCAAAGAATCAACTGAAATACTGGTCGTCATTATTTATATGCTAAATTCGTGTGACATGCCCATCACCTTGATCTGGGTACTTGGTCATTCTAACATCTTTAGCAGTGACTAAGTCCTTGCCAAGTCTGCCTCGAAGCTCGAGGGGATCACCTTTGTTTACCTCGAGGCAGGGCCACTACTCTCTTAAGGGAAGAAATCAGTACACCTGGAGGAAAGTCAGTGGACCAACCCAGCTTTTTCCCACAAGGAAGCTATGATGTCCTGCTTCTGTCTTAACTCTATCTACTTAACACAACTTCATATTTACATCGCCTTTTAATTTCCTCAAATACGTCTTTGCATTAGAATCCTCTCTTTCCTACATATCACTGCCTTCTGCCCTCTGTATTACCCTCCTCGTCGCTCTCTCCTCAAGGTAATCACCCATATTTAGTTGACACTGATTCACTTCCTCAAAGCGACAAGTTGACTGAGGCAAAGTATTTTATATATTCGCTTTCATTCATATTACAGCTTCAGGTAATCAAGGCCTGTTAACCTGGCCGTACTGGGAGCTTGGAGCGAAAACAAACAGCAGTAGTCTTTAAATTGTATTTTCCTTCACCAAGTATGATTATAAGTATGTACAAGTATATACACTATGTACAAGACTTTGGAAAATAATTGTATCACGGTAATCAAGAGGCAAAACAACAGCCTGAAGACAGAGACAACCGTGAGCAACCAGCAGCTGGATGAATCTGACAATAGTGCAACGTGAGTGACACCTCCGCCATTGTCAGACCCACATTATGACTGGCTGAACCAAGGTACTGATTTAACGATGGGGCCCCCTTAATAGTTAAACCCTTAGTACCTGGTTCGCTGGTTGGGGAGGCAGCCTATAATGGGAGTGTGTACATAAGCCGAATAAATGTAACGTACTCTTTGCATGCCACAATACACATTAGTAGGTAAACAGGTGATATCACAATATGCAGAACAACAACTATGAAAAAATAGTGGTTGTTCTGCACATTAGTAGGTATGTAGTCTATGTCTTCCTTGTATTATTAATGAGTCATGGTTCCTTCCAGCTACCACACAAAATTCTGCCTTCTCTTTCTCTCGTAAAACTTCTCCCACTAGTTCATCTAAAACGTATGCTGCCTGTAAACTTTGTTACAGTCAAGGAAAGCCTAACATCTGACCCCATACCTCACCACTCTGATGACCTCTACGTGTCTACGTGTCCACTCAGGTAGGTATACGTTCATTTTTTTCCTTGCTCCTTCCTGGTTTCGAGATGGTCATGACCTCTGTATAGGTTAGTGGTCATTTAAGAACAACCAAGGAGGAGAACTTAGAAAATACCTCAGTCACAAGAGACTTCATCATCACCAGGTCATCCAGGGACAGACTCACAGCAAGTATAGCCTAATTACATACTTAATATTTATCTCTTCTGGATGCTCTTGGTTTGATTCTGAATCCGTCTTCCTTAATCCTTCTGGTAAAGCTCTCATTTCTTAGTGGCTGTAACCGCACAATATACTGTCTGGTGACAGGATGATATCTTAAATCTGCCTTCATGCAGTTTCAGTCCTTTAATCCTGAAGCACATGTCTAGTTTAAAGGTCATTACCACATAGCTATACACTGTCTTATGGTTTATACTGAATCTCTACACTGAATTTTTCTTTAGTTCGATAATAAACGATCCTGTTACTGAATGTCGCCAAGTTTTTTCTGACTGCCTTCTCCATGATACCTTAAGGTCATACGACATTATAGCTGATTGAAATAAATCATTAATAACTTAACCACGTGACATGAATCTGGTCTCTAATGCATATAAATTTATAAATGTAAATTTATTCTATGATAGTAGAATGCATTTCATATCTACATATAAGATTTCACTTATTGCTATGGTATTATGGGACATTATAAACTTCATGATAACATTAAGTTCTCGACTCTCATTGGCCATCTTGTAACGTTAAGAGCTCTTTGCTGTGTTGCCACTAGTATTACACCTCACTTTGAGCCTATATATACCCTCTGTGTCCATGTATTGTTTGTAACGGCTTAGACAAAGCTCCTGGAGAGCGAAACGTTGCCACAATAAAATGTCACATTAGTTGCATTTGTCTCCTTTTACTTAACATGTTTTCAGTCCTCTAGCGGCGAGTTTCTGCAGCTGAATCTGAACGATTCTTGACGTCTGTGAAGTACTCCGCTCTTAGATGGCGCTAGAGGCTTCACCGTTGCTGCTTTTTATGATAGCATACGTAACTTTAAATTCGGAGATGTAGTATTGACTTCTGATGTTTGTTAATGAGAAAGATAGTGAAAGAGACTTGCAGGTGAGGCGGGGCCACTCATCCACAACGCTGGATGAGTGCAACAAACTCCCGAGTACCATTGTTGAAGCGAAAACCTTGAGTGGCTATAAAAATGGCTTAGACAAGTACATGAGTGGGTGTGTCTCAGACCTGCCTAGTATGATAAGAGACATGTGCAACAGTTAGGTATCTTTATTCCGAAACGTTTCGCCTACATAGTAGACTTCTTCAGTCGAGTTTGCAGAAGCAGTAGAGATGTGAAGACGATGTCATCAGTCCATCACCCTTGAAGACGTAGTTTTGAGGTGGTCAGTCCCTCAGCCTGGCTGAGGAACCTGCTGCAATGCTCCTTCTTAACTTTATCACTAACCCAGTCAGTCTTGTTAATATCTGGCTCTCAGACTCTTATGTTCATCACTAACACAGTCAGTCTTGTTAATATCTGGCTCTCAGACTCTTATGTTCATCACTAACCCAGTCAGTCTTGTTAATATCTGGCTCTCAGACTCTTATGTTCATCACTAACACAGTCAGTCTTGTTAATATCTGGCTCTCAGACTCTTATGTTCATCACTAACCCAGTCAGTCTTGTTAATATCTGGCTCTCAGACTCTTATGTTCATCACTAACCCACTAAGTCTTGTTAATATCTGGCTCTCAGACTCTTATGTTCATCACTAACCCAGTCAGTCTTGTTAATATCTGGCTCTCAGACTCTTATGTTCATCACTAACCCAGTAAGTCTTGTTAATATATGGCTCTCAGACTCTTATGTTCATCACTAACACAGTCAGTCTTGTTAATATCTGGCTCTCAGACTCTTATGTTCATCACTAACACAGTCAGTCTTGTTAATATCTGGCTCTCAGACTCTTATGTTTATCACTAACCCAGTCAGTCTTGTTAATATCTGACTCTCAGACTCTTATGTTCATCACTAACACAGTCAGTCTTGTTAATATCTGGCTCTCAGACTCTTATGTTCATCACTAACCCAGTAAGTCTTGTTAATATCTGGCTCTCAGACTCTTATGTTCATCACTAACCCAGTCAGTCTTGTTAATATCTGGCTCTCAGACTCTTATGTTCATCACTAACCCAGTCAGTCTTGTTAATATCTGGCTCTCAGACTCTTATGTTCATCACTAACCCAGTCAGTCTTGTTAATATCTGACTCTCAGACTCTTATGTTCATCACTAACACAGTCAGTCTTGTTAATATCTGGCTCTCAGACTCTTATGTTCATCACTAACACAGTCAGTCTTGTTAATATCTGGCTCTCAGACTCTTATGTTCATCACTAACCCAGTCAGTCTTGTTAATATCTGGCTCTCAGACTCTTATGTTCATCACTAACACAGTCAGTCTTGTTAATATCTGACTCTCAGACTCTTATGTTCATCACTAACCCAGTAAGTCTTGTTAATATCTGGCTCTCAGACTCTTATGTTCATCACTAACCCAGTCAGTCTTGTTAATATCTGGCTCTCAGACTCTTATGTTCATCACTAACACAGTCAGTCTTGTTAATATCTGGCTCTCAGACTCTTATGTTCATCACTAACCCAGTAAGTCTTGTTAATATCTGGCTCTCAGACTCTTATGTTCATCACTAACACAGTCAGTCTTGTTAATATCTGGCTCTCAGACTCTTATGTTCATCACTAACCCAGTAAGTCTTGTTAATATCTGGCTCTCAGACTCTTATGTTCATCACTAACACAGTCAGTCTTGTTAATATCTGGCTCTCAGACTCTTATGTTCATCACTAACCCAGTAAGTCTTGTTAATATCTGACTCTCAGACTCTTATGTTCATCACTAACCCAGTAAGTCTTGTTAATATCTGGCTCTCAGACTCTTATGTTCATCACTAACACAGTCAGTCTTGTTAATATCTGGCTCTCAGACTCTTATGTTCATCACTAACCCAGTCAGTCTTGTTAATATCTGGCTCTCAGACTCTTATGTTCATCACTAACCCAGTCAGTCTTGTTAATATCTGGCTCTCAGACTCTTCTTATGTTCATCACTAACCCAGTCAGTCTTGTTAATATTGGACTCAGACTCTTATGTTCATCACTAACCCAGTCAGTTTGTTATCTGCTCAGACTCTTATGTTCATCACTACCCAGTCAGTCTTGTTATATCTGGCTCAGACTTATGTTCATCACTACCCAGTCAGTCTTGTTATATCTCTCTCAGACTCTTATGTTCATACTAACAGTCAGTCTTGTTAATATCTGCTCTGACTTTATTCATACTAACCCAGTAGTCTTGTTAATATCTGGCTCAGACTCTTATGTTCATCACAACCAGTCAGTCTTGTTAATATTGCCTCAGACTTTATGTTCATCACTAACCAGTCAGTCTTGTTAATATCTGCCCAGACTCTTATGTTCATCACTAACCTTGTTTATCGATCTTGTATTCTCTAACTTTATGTTTACACTCTCTTTATCTGCCTCAGTTTGTTATACTACCAGATCTTTATCTCCTCAGATTGTACTACAGGCTTTTATATCTGCCTCGCTTATTTCATCACCAGTCGTTGTATCTTTCGACTTTTGTTCATCACAACGTAGTCTTGTATATGCTCTAGATCTTTTATTTCATCACTACAGTAGTCTTTTAATATTGCTCTCAGACTCTTATTTCATCACTACAGTCGTTTGTTAATTCGCTCAACTCTTGTTATACTATCAGTCTTGTTAATCTGCAGTTGTTATATACTCAGTCTGATTCTGGCCTAGATTTGTTACACTCATTTTTAATATCTGCTGTCTTTCTAACAGTCATCTTATATCTGGCTCAGACTTATGTTCATACCGTCAGTCTTGTTAATATGACTTATATATTTCATCCTACAGTCAGTCTTGTAATATCTGGCTCTCACTCTTATCATCCTACCGTAGTCTTGTTATATCTCAGACTTATTTCTCACTAACGTCAGTCTTAATATCTGGCTCAGACTTATGTTCATCACTAACCCATAGTCTTGTTAATTTGGCTCTAGACTTTATGTTATACTAATCGTAGTCTTGTTAATACTGGCTCAGTCTTTGTTACACCCAGTCTCTTGTTAATACTGCTCAGTCTTGTTATACACCCAGATCTTATCTCTCGTCTGTTATCAACCCAGCTCTTGTTAATATCTGGTCGACTTGTTCATCCAACCCAGTCAGTCTTGTTAATATCTGGCTCTCAGACTCTTATGTTCATCACTAACCCAGTCAGTCTTGTTAATATCTGGCTCTCAGACTCTTATGTTCATCACTAACCCAGTCAGTCTTGTTAATATCTGGCTCTCAGACTCTTATGTTCATCACTAACCCAGTCAGTCTTGTTAATATGTGACTCTCAGACTATTATGTTCATCACTAACCCAGTCAGTCTTGTTAATATCTGGCTCTCAGACTCTTATGTTCATCACTAACCCAGTCAGTCTTGTTAATATCTGGCTCTCAGACTCTTATGTTCATCACTAACCCAGTCAGTCTTAATATCTGGCTCTCAGACTCTTATGTTCATCACTAACCCAGTCAGTCTTGTTAATATCTGGCTCTCAGACTCTTCTTATGTTCATCACTAATCCAGTCAGTCTTGTTAATATCTGGCTCTCAGAATCTTATGTTCATCACTAACCCAGTCAGTCTTGTTAATATCTGGCTCTCAGACTCTTATGTTCATCACTAACCCAGTCAGTCTTGTTAATGTCTGGCTCTCAGACTCTTATGTTCATCACTAACCCAGTCAGTCTTGTTAATATCTGGCTCTCAGACTCTTATGTTCATCACTAACCCAGTCAGTCTTGTTAATATCTGGCTCTCAGACTCTTATGTTCATCACTAACACAGTCAGTCTTGTTAATATCTGGCTCTCAGACTCTTATGTTCATCACTAACCCAGTCAGTCTTGTTAATATCTGGCTCTCAGACTCTTATGTTCATCACTAACCCAGTCAGTCTTGTTAATATCTGGCTCTCAGACTCTTATGTTCATCACTAACCCAGTCAGTCTTGTTAATATCTGGCTCTCAGACTCTTATGTTCATCACTAACCCAGTCAGTCTTGTTAATATCTGGCTCTCAGACTCTTATGTTCATCACTAACCCAGTCAGTCTTGTTAATATCTGGCTCTCAGACTCTTATGTTCATCACTAACCCAGTCAGTCTTGTTAATATCTGGCTCTCAGACTCTTATGTTCATCACTAACCCAGTCAGTCTTGTTAATATCTGGCTCTCAGACTCATGTTCATCACTAACCCAGTCAGTCTTGTTAATATCTGGCTCTCAGACTCTTCTTATGTTCATCACTAACCCAGTCAGTCTTGTTAATATCTGACTCTCAGACTCTTATGTTCATCACTAACCCAGTCAGTCTTGTTAATATCTGACTCTCAGACTCTTATGTTCATCACTAACCCAGTCAGTCTTGTTAATTTCTGGCTCTCAGATTCGTGAATGATTGAACATTATATGTTCTTCGTCTTACTTCATGTTCGTCCTTTTGCGATTAATATTTAATGTAACTCCATTATAATGGTGTATACATTTACATTAACATACAGAAAAATATAATTAATAAATAAAATGGTCATAATGATAACCGTATAAGTTTAAAGGTGTGGACGGGTAACACTGGGTCATGAAGTGACTAAGACAGAGTCGGTAAACACTTGTTCTGTTTGCTGACCAACCTTATTTTATACCTAATGTAAGTGTTGTAGCTAAATTAGGCATTTAAATACACCGTAAACAATCCAGCTTGGAAACATTTACCAGAGATCTCCTGACTGCAATCTCTTGATAGGCCTACCAGGCCTACCAGGAGATAACTACCAGTGTGTGACCAGATGTTCAGTAAGCAAGAAGCAAACAGTCAAGACATGAGGAGCTAGTCGTCATGAGGAAGTAGTCGTCATGAGGAAGTAGTCGTCATGAGGAAGTAGTCGTCATGAGGAAGTAGTCGTCATGAGGAAGTAGTCGTTATGAGGAAGTAGTCGTCATGAGGAAGTAGTCGTCATGAGGAAGTAGTCGTCATGAGGAAGTAGTCGTCATGAGGAAGTAGTAGTCATGAGAAAGTAGTCGTCATGAGGAAGTAGTCGTCATGAGGAAGTAGTAGTCATGAGGAAGTAGTAGTCATGAGGAAGTAGTAGTCATGAGGAAGTAGTAGTCATGAGGAAGTAGTCGTCATGAGGAAGTAGTAGTCATGAGGAAGTAGTCGTCATGAAAGTGTCACTGACAAGTCAGTGCCTCGTAAAGTGCCACTGACAAGTCAGTGCCTTGTAAAGTGTCACTGACAAGTTAACTTGCCGTGAAATGCTAAATATAGTTTACCAGATACAGAAACAGTGATACTAACTTCCCTCCATTAATTATATTATGTGTAACTGACAGAGGTAACTGACAGAGGTAACTGACAGAGGTAACTGACAGAGGTAACTGACAGAGGTAACTGACAGAGGTATTGTTTTCGTTGCGATTTACCAAGGGTTGTTCCAGTTGTACCTTGGAGACCCGCTCCCCCCTACTTTCGATTGGGAAGGGTGGCAGAAGTGAGTCACCATTGGAGCCCCCTTGGGTCCCTCTTGTGGGTTCCATTTTCCCAGGGGTGGCACATAATGAAATAAATATATCTTCCATATTTCTTGTTGGATTTACATAATGAAAATCTCTATTCATAGTTAGTGTAGTTCATGAGAGGAATGAATAATGTGTCCAATTTCTGGTGAAGGACGACTCCAGTGTGGCCCACTCAGGGCCACACCCCCTCTCCCTGCACCTTGCAACAGTCAAGACTTATGCATGAGCACCTGCAATGACCTGCAACAAAGTCAAGATTCGTGTATGTGTATCTGCAATGCACCTACAACAGTCAAGTCTCGTGTATCTGCACCTGCAACAGTCAAGCCTCGTGCATGTGCACCTGCAACAGTCAAGCCTCGTGCATGTGCACCTGCAACAGTCAAGCCTCGTGCATGTGCACCTGCAACAGTCAAGCCTCATGCATGTGCACCTGCAACAGTCAAGCCTCGTGCATGTGCACCTGCAACAGTCAAGCATCATGCATGTGCACTTGCAACAGTCAAGTCTCGTGCATGTGCACCTGCAACAGTCAAGCCTCATGCATGTGCACCTGCAACAGTCAAGCCTCATGCATATGCACATGCAACAGTCAAGCCTCGTCCATGTGCACCTGCAACAGTCAAGCCTCGTGCATGTGCACCTGCAACAGTCAAGCCTCATCCATGTGCACCTGCAACAGTCAAGCCTCGTGCATGTGCACCTGCAACAGTCAAGCATCATGCATGTGCACTTGCAACAGTCAAGCCTCATGCATGTGCACCTGCAACAGTCAAGTCTCGTGCATGTGCACCTGCAACAGTCAAGCCTTATGCATGTGCACCTGCAACAGTCAAGCCTCATGCATGTGCACCTGCAACAGTCAAGCCTCATGCATGTGCACCTGCAACAGTCAAGCCTCGTGCATGTGCACCTGCAACAGTCAAGCCTCGTGCATGTGCACCTGCAACAGTCAAGCCTCGTGCATGTGCACCTGCAACAGTCAAGCCTCATGCATGTGCACCTGCAACAGTCAAGCCTCATGCATGTGCACCTGCAACAGTCAAGCCTCATGCATGTGCACCTGCAACAGTCAAGCCTCATGCATGTGCACCTGCAACAGTCAAGCCTCGTGCATGTGCACCTGCAACAGTCAAGCCTCGTGCATGTGCACCTGCAACAGTCAAGCCTCATGCATGTGCACCTGCAACAGTCAAGCCTCGTGCATGTGCACCTGCAACAGTCAAGTCTCGTGCATGTGCACCTGCAACAGTCAAGCCTCATGCATGTGCACCTGCAACAGTCAAGCCTCATGCATGTGCACCTGCAACAGTCAAGCCTCGTCCATGTGCACCTGCAACAGTCAAGCCTCGTGCATGTGCACCTGCAACAGTCAAGCCTCATGTATGTGCACCTGCAACAGTCAAGCCTCATGCATGTGCACCTGCAACAGTCAAGCCTCATGCATGTGCACCTGCAACAGTCAAGCCTCGTGCATGTGCACCTGCAACAGTCAAGCCTCATGCATGTGCACCTGCAACAGTCAAGCCTCGTGCATGTGCACCTGCAACAGTCAAGCCTCGTGCATGTGCACCTGCAACAGTCAAGCCTCATGCATGTGCACCTGCAACAGTCAAGCCTCGTGCATGTGCACCTGCAACAGTCAAGCCTCATGCATGTGCACCTGCAACAGTCAAGAATCGTGCATGTGCACCTGCAACAGTCAAGTCTCGTGCATGTGCACCTGCAACAGTCAAGCCTCATGCATGTGCACCTGCAACAGTCAAGCCTCATGCATGTGCACCTGCAACAGTCAAGCCTTGTCCATGTGCACCTGCAACAGTCAAGCCTCGTGCATGTGCACCTGCAACAGTCAAGCCTCGTCCATGTGCACCTGCAACAGTCAAGCCTCATGCATGTGCACCTGCAACAGTCAAGCCTCATGCATGTGCACCTGCAACAGTCAAGCCTCGTGCATGTGCACCTGCAACAGTCAAGCCTCGTGCATGTGCACCTGCAACAGTCAAGCCTCGTGCATGTGCACCTGCAACAGTCAAGCCTCGTGCATGTGCACCTGCAACAGTCAAGCCTCGTGCATGTGCACCTGCAACAGTCAAGCCTCATGCATGTGCACCTGCAACAGTCAAGTCTCGTGCATGTGCACCTGCAACAGTCAAGCCTCATGCATGTGCACCTGCAACAGTCAAGTCTTGTGCATGTGCACCTGCAACAGTCAAGCCTCGTCCATGTGCACCTGCAACAGTCAAGCCTCATGCATGTGCACCTGCAACAGTCAAGCCTCATGCATGTGCACCTGCAACAGTCAAGTCTTGTGCATGTGCACCTGCAACAGTCAAGCCTCGTCCATGTGCACCTGCAACAGTCAAGCCTCATGCATGTGCACCTGCAACAGTCAAGCCTCGTCCATGTGCACCTGCAACAGTCAAGCCTCATGCATGTGCACCTGCAACAGTCAAGCCTCATGCATGTGCACCTGCAACAGTCAAGCCTTGTCCATGTGCACCTGCAACAGTCAAGCCTCGTGCATGTGCACCTGCAACAGTCAAGCCTCGTCCATGTGCACCTGCAACAGTCAAGCCTCATGCATGTGCACCTGCAACAGTCAAGCCTCATGCATGTGCACCTGCAACAGTCAAGCCTCGTGCATGTGCACCTGCAACAGTCAAGCCTCGTGCATGTGCACCTGCAACAGTCAAGCCTCGTGCATGTGCACCTGCAACAGTCAAGCCTCGTGCATGTGCACCTGCAACAGTCAAGCCTCGTGCATGTGCACCTGCAACAGTCAAGCCTCATGCATGTGCACCTGCAACAGTCAAGTCTCGTGCATGTGCACCTGCAACAGTCAAGCCTCATGCATGTGCACCTGCAACAGTCAAGTCTTGTGCATGTGCACCTGCAACAGTCAAGCCTCGTCCATGTGCACCTGCAACAGTCAAGCCTCATGCATGTGCACCTGCAACAGTCAAGCCTCATGCATGTGCACCTGCAACAGTCAAGTCTTGTGCATGTGCACCTGCAACAGTCAAGCCTCGTCCATGTGCACCTGCAACAGTCAAGCCTCATGCATGTGCACCTGCAACAGTCAAGCCTCGTCCATGTGCACCTGCAACAGTCAAGCCTCATGCATGTGCACCTGCAACAGTCAAGCCTCATGCATGTGCACCTGCAACAGTCAAGCCTCGTCCATGTGCACCTGCAACAGTCAAGCCTCGTCCATGTGCACCTGCAACAAAGAGTTATTGCATGACAGAAAACAATCTTTGGTGTAGTTCTGCAGGTTTTTGCAAGAGACTTGCAACATATAAACACGAGGGTGAGGAAAGTGTGAATTGGATACATTTTTTGACACAAATAACAAGAAACCACAAATACAGAATTATTAATGATTTCTTTAAGGGTGGCAAAGTGGAGCGTATTGGACATGAAATAAATAATCAACCAGTGAAATAAAAAAAATAGAACCGACATATGCATAAAATTTTCAAATGGTACATATTATGAACTACCACAATGACGAATGTGGTACTGTATACTACAAGGCTACTGGGTATGGGGTATAAAACCAAAAATCAGTTACCAAAATAGAATGTACTACCCACCAGCTATCTCAGAAAATGTCATACTCTCTTGAATACAGGAGTATGTCATGCCAATACCTGCACATACTTCCTCCCTAAAATGTTTAATGACTCAACAAATGAGAGATAATGCTATGATGCAAACTACCTAGCGTTCCATGTGAAGGGAACGAGGCGTATAAAGCAACGCGAGGGCATAACTGAACAGAAATTAAAATCATACAGGCAGCAAAGATTTATTTAGTGCCATGAAACGTAAAAGAATGGCAAGGGATGGTAAAAATATATCGCACCTAGGAACCATCCTGCAGTGGAAACAATCTCGGGCTTAACAGAGGCACAGATATTAAATCCAACAAAATAAGCCTTCCAGAACAACAACAAACAACACATCATTTGCTAAGGCAAACTTCAGGGTCTTAAAGGGAGTAAAAACAACAAAATGCTATTCATCAGTGGTCTCCTTACTGAAATGAATGTTTCAATGAGGAAATTCACGTAAAAGGCTACATTGACAACGAGATCTGGAATCCTGGGTATAGTCTACGAAGATGCGACAGGAAAAACAAACAAGGGAGGGAGCTCTGTATGTTAAAGAGTTGCTCATATTCATCGACTTACTTAATACCAGGAGTGATGTGACCAAAGTTCTGGTGATTAAAATTGAAAATTAAAACCTAGCTATTATACAAAACTGTATAAACCACCAGAAGCAACTTCCCAGCAGTTCAAAGACCAACTATTAAAAACTGAGCACTGTCTTGAGAACCTGTCAAGCTCAGCTCCAAATATACTATTGCCTGAAGATTTCAATTAAAGGCACTTAAAATGGAGGAATGAAGCAAAGATTGTAACAGCAGAGAGGATCCTAGAGGCTAGTCTGGATGAATCTCACTCAACTGAACGACTAAAGCTCTACAACAAATTTGCAAATAGCAGAGCCTACCAGACTATAAAATACTCTTTACCTTATATTCACTAATAATGAAGACCTTCTATACTACAAAATAGTGTCAAAGATAGTAAATTCAGATCACAACTTAACAGAAGTTCAGACAAGTCCACTCACTGATCATGATCAGCAAAACACACACAACCATCAGACCTAAATTACTGGGAATGCTTAAAGTCCCTAGAACTGCACTCCTTAGAATGCAGGCACTAGAGATACATCATAATCTATGCCTGGAAGATACTGAAAGGAATGGTCCCAAAACTGCACATTGAAATTACTACTTATGAATACAAGACGCAACTCAATAAGTGTAAAGTGGCCACGACTCTTCAGTACTCTCCCTTCATACATAAGGGGAATTACCAACAAACCCCTAGCTGTTTCTAAGAAGGAACTCGACAGATTCCTCAAAACAAATTCTGGTCAGTTGGGTTGTGGTGCATAGATTGAACTGCGGACAGTAGGCACTAGAAGCTTGATCGATCAGGCCAGCAACCAGAAGACTTAGTCTGGGGCCGGACCACGAGGGCAGTGACCTCCTAAAGCGACTCCATGTAACATGCAGGCTCGGAGAAATACACGTCACACATGAGGTCATGAAACTGCGAGATTAAGTATTGGTGAGGTCAGACACTGGTGAGAACATGGAAGATGGAGTAAGGTGACACGTTATGTTTATTATATGAATCATGGACACTGTGGACCATAGATCCAGCCAGTATGACAATGTGCATTAAATCCTCCAATAATTATATGCCAGATCATTAGTGGTGTGTAAACTGGTATGAAATACTATGAGTTATAACAAGTGACAGATGAAATGTGTTCCACATTTTGATTTTTTGCAAAATATTTCCATCCTCATTTTACGGTGGCCCGTGGCCTGGTGGCAAGAGCTCTCGCTTCACAAAGTGAGGGTCCGGGTTCGATTCCCGGCGAAGAGGTGGAAACATCGGACGTGTTTCCTTACACCGGTTGTCAATGTTCACCCATCAGTAAAATGGGTACCTGGGTGTTAGTGGACTGGTGTGGGTCGCATCCTGGGACAAAACTGACCTAATTTGCGGGAAATGCTCTGCATAACAAGGGACTTTCTATATAGTAGTATGTCATTGATGTCAGCTATGGTCTGTATACCTTGTACATGTACTTGTAGTAAATAAAGATATTATTTATTTATTGACTAACATCATCCCTCTGTAGTTTTGGATGAAAATACTTCAAAAACTTTGAACCTCCAGTTAATAAGTTCAAATTGTTTTAATGGAGGATTTATTAGATTAAGTATTACATCTGTGACATTTGTTGGATGTATTTTCCAGGCTCTGAAGCTATCTCCTCTCAAGTGTCCCTTGAGCCGTTGTGGAATTTGCTTCCGGCGAAAAACCACACACACAGAAGTGAAGATCTGTACTTCACTCACAGAAGTGAAGATCTGTACTTCACTCACAGAAGTGAAGATCTGTACTTCACTCACAGAAGTGAAGATCTGTACTTCACACACAGAAGTGAAGATCTGTACTTCACTCACAGAAGTGAAGATCTGTACTTCACACACAGAAGTGAAGATCTGTACTTCACTCAAGTCTGAGAGCATCTGTAATTTCTCTGATGTTGATGATTCTTTGTATTTTCTCAGTTACGTACCATACCATGATGTTGCAGTCTTCACTGATCGAAATGATAAGGAAAAAATGATGCACCAGAATGATGATTAAATCAAATCGGATACTTTCATCAATATAATTTAAGCTCTGCCATTCAGTGCATGAATAATATGAAGGTCACTTCATGTGATAGCTTCTTCTTGTCTGACTTTTTTGGGTTATCCTGGGTTCTCTACACATATGCTGCTATGTATGATAATCTAAGTAACTGTATTTGTGTATACCTGAATAAACTTACTTAGATAACCCACACATAGGAGAGAGGAGCTTACCACGACGTTTCGGTCCCACTTGGACGGTGTCCCGTAGCTCGATCGCTCACACACTGAGGTCCGGGGTTCGAATCTCCTCCGGTACGGCTGGAAAACATTAGGGACGTGTTTCCATAAGACACCTACTGACCCTGTTCACCCATCAGTGTAAAATGGGTACCTGGGTGTTAGTCGACTGGTGTGGGTCGCATCCTGGGACAAAACTTACCTAATTTGCTCGAAATGCTCAGCATTTTAACATCATATGGAGAGGGAGCATGGACACTGGGATCGTCCCGCAGCTACTAAAAACAACAGACATAGCCCAGCTCCACAAAGGGGGCAGTAAAGCAATAGCAAAGAACTACAGACCAAATGCGCTAACGTCCCATATCATAAAAATCTTTGAAAGGGTTCTAAGAAGCAAGATCGCCACTCATCTTGATACCCATCAATTGCACAACCCAGGACAGCATGGGTTTAGAGCAGGCCACTCCTGTCTGTCCCAACTACTGGACCACTAGAAGATAAACAGAATGCAGATGTTATATACACAGATTTTGCAAAAGCCTTTGACAAGTGTGACCATGGTGTAATAGCACACAAAATGCGTGATAAAGGCATAACAGGAAAAGTTGGTAGATGGATCTATAATTTCCTAACACATAGAACACAAAGAGTAGTAGTCAACAGAGTAAAGTCTGAGGCAGCTACTGTGAAAAGCTCTGTTCCACAAGGCACAGTACTTGCTCCCATCCTATTCCTCATCCTCATATCAGACATTGACAGGGATATAAGCCACAGTGCTGTGTCTTCCTTTGCAGATGACACCCGAATCTGTATGACAGTGTCCACCGTTGAAGACACTGCAAGACTCCAAGCAGACATAAACCAAATCTTTAAATGGGCTGCAGAAAACAATATGAAGTTCAATGATGAGAAATTTCAATTACTCAGATACGGAAAACGTGGAGAAATTAAAATCTCATCGGAGTACAAAACTAATTCCAACCACACAATAGAGCGAAAAACTAATGTGAAAGACTTGGGAGTGATCATGTCAGAGGATCTCACCTTCAAGGACCATAACAATGTAGCAATTGCATCTGCTCGAAAAATGACAGGATGGATAATGAGAACCTTCAAAACCAGGGATGCCAAGCCCATGTTGACACTTTACAGATCGCTTGTTCTATCTAGGCTGGAATATTGCTGCACACTAACTGCACCTTTCAAGGCGGGTGAAATTGCTGACCTTGAAAATGTGCAGAGAACCTTCACCGCACCCATAAGTGCGATAAACCACCTCAACTACTGGGAACACTTGAAGTTCCTAAACCTGTACTCTCTAGAACGCAGGCGGGAGAGATACATTATTATATACACATGGAAAATTCTCGAGGGCTTAGTACCAAACTTGCACACAAAAATCACTCCGTACGAAAGCAACAGACTCGGCAGGCGATGTAACATCCCCCCAATGAAGAGCAGGGGTTCCACTAGCACGTTGAGGGACAACACAATAAGTGTGAGGGGCCCAAGATTGTTCAACTGCCTCCCAGCATACATCAGGGGGATTACCAACAAGCCCCTGGCTGTCTTCAAGCAGGCACTGGACAGGCACCTCAAGTCGGTACCTGATCAGCCGGGCTGTGGTTCGTACGTTGGACTGCGTGCGGCCAGCAGTAACAGCCTGGTTGATCAGGCTCTGGTCCAACAGGAGGCCTGGTCACAGACCGGGCCGCGGGGGCGTTGACCCCTGGAATTCTCTCCAGGTAGACTCCAGGTAGATAACACTGGACACTGGGGTCGTCCCGCAGTTACTAAAAACAACAGACATAGCCCAGCTCCACAAAGGGGGCAGTAAAGCAATTTAGCAAAGAACTACAGACCAATAGTGCTAAGGTCCCATATAAAAATCTTTGAAAGGGTTCTAAGAAGCAATATCGCCACTCATCTTGATACCCATCATTTGCACAACCCAGGGCAGCATGGGTTTAGAGCAGGTCGCTCCTGTCTGTCCCAACTACTGGACCACTATGACAAGGTCCTGGATGCTCTAGAAGACAAACAGAATGCAGATGTTATATACACAGACTTTGCAAAAGCCTTTGACAAGTGTGACCATGGTGTAATAGCACACAAAATGCGTGATAAAGGAATAACAGGAAAAGTTGGTAGATGGATCTATAATTTCCTAACAAGTAGAACACAAAGAGTAGTAGTCAACAGAGTAAAGTCTGAGGCGGCTACGGTGAAAAGCTCTGTTCCACAAGGCACAGTACTCGCTCCCATCCTGTTCCTCATCCTCATATCGGACATAGACAGGGATATAAGCCACAGTGCTGTGTCTTCCTTTGCAGATGACACCCGAATCTGTATGACAGTGTCCACCGTTGAAGACACTGCAAGACTTCAAGCAGACATAAATCAAATCTTTAAATGGGCTGCAGAAAACAATATAAAGTTCAATGATGAGAAATTTTAATTACTCAGATACGGAAAACGTGAAGAAATTAAAATCTCATCGGAGTACAAAACTAATTCCAACCACACAATAGAGCGAAAAACTAATGTGAAAGACCTGGGAGTGATCATGTCAGAGGATCTCACCTTCAAGGACCATAACAATGTAGCAATTGCATCTGCTCGAAAAATGACAGGATGGATAATGAGAACCTTCAAAACCAGGGATGCCAAGCCCATGTTGACACTTTACAGATCGCTTGTTCTATCTAGGCTGGAATATTGCTGTACACTAACTGCACCTTTCAAGTCGGGTGAAATTGCTGACCTTGAAAATGTACAGAGAACCTTCACGGCACGCATAAGTGCGACAAACCACCTCAACTACTGGGAACGCTTGAAGTTCCTAAACCTGTACACCCTAGAACGCAGACGGGAGAGATACATTGTTATATACACATGGAAAATTCTCGAGGGATTAGTACCAAACTTGCACACGAGAGTCACTCCCTACGAAAGCAAAAGACTCGGCAGGCGATGTAACATCCCCCCAATGAAAAGCAGGGGTGCCACTAGCACGTTGAGGGACAACACAATAAGTGTGAGGGGCCCAAGATTGTTCAACTGCCTCCCAGCATACATCAGGGGGATTACCAACAAACCCCTGGCTGTCTTCAAGCAGGCACTGGACAGGCACCTAAAGTCGGTACCTGACCAGCCAGGCTGTGGTTCGTACGTTGGACTGCGTGCGACTAGCAGTAACAGCCTGGTTGATCAGGCTCTGATCCAACATGAGGCCTGGTCACAGACCGGGCAGCAGGGGCGTTGACCCCTGGAATTCTCTCCAGGTAAACTCCAGGTAATAACAAGCGGCTTTCTGTAGTAGTATGTCATTGATGTCAGCTATGGCCTGTATACCTTGTACATGTACTTGTAGTAAATATAGGAGAGAAGGAGGGAGTATATATAGGCCAGTAGACAGGGATGGGACAAGAGAGGTAGAAGGAAAGGAAGAAGAGGCTTTTTCCGTGTACCGCAAGCCTATGCACAGTGGCATGTACATTCACTACTTTTCTTATCATGCTTCCTCTGTCAAGAAAAGTGTTCTTATCTCCCTCTTTCTCCGTGCTCTCCTCATTTGTGATCCTCAGTTCCTTGAATCAGAAATTTCCACTCTTCATAATTCATTTTCCCGCCTTGGCTACCCTTCCTATTTCATAGACTCTTCCTTCTCACGTGCTAAACGGACTTTCTTCTCTCCCAAACTCTCTACTCCTGGGAACTCTCCTGTCCTCTACCTTCCCTACATTTCCGGTCTCTCTAGTCTCAACAACTCTCTCCGTTCCTTAGACATCAAACTTACTTTCCGCCAGACTAACTCTTCGCACCAGTCTAGTTCACACCTCTCCTCCCTCTATAGATGCTCATGATGTCTACTCTATTTCTTGTTCCTCTCTGCGGGTTATTTGTGTATTATTCCAGTCACGGTATTGTGCCTTTTTGTTATTTACTGTGACTTATAGTACTTGAAGTAGTCAGTAAGTCATTCAAGACTTCCCGAATGACTTTTAAAAGAGCGAGGTCTCTGCCACTTTCTCCTAAAATATTCTTCCTACCAATATTCTTCCTACCAATATTCTTCCTACCAATATTCTTCCTACCAGAGATGCGGTATTCCCTTTACCCGCCACATTAAGAGTCAAATGATGCAAGGTTATTCTTAGAATTATCCTAATTAAAATTTATGGAGGTAAATTTATGGGACAATAATTATTCATAAAATGTATGAACAAATAATAAGATAAACGTATCATTATCAGTGCCAAGATGTGAAGTGGATTTGTTAAATTCTTAAACATATTATGTATGCTGGGAGGCAGTTGAACAGTCTTGGACCCCTGACAGTTTATGTGTTGTCTCTTAGCTTCACGAGTACTCTAAGAAACAACACAGTAAGTGTCAGGGGCCCAAGACTGTTCAACTACCTCCCAGCATACATAAGGGGATTACCAATCGACCCCTGGCTGTCTTCAAGAAGGCGCTGGACAGACACCTAAAGTCAGTACCTGACCAACCAGGCTGTGGTTCGTACGGCGGTCTACGTGCGGCCAGCAGTAATATTCTGAATGATCAGACCCTGATCCACCACGAGGCCTGGTCACGGACCGGGCCACGGGGATCCCCCTCAAGGTATACTGTCAGCGTATATCATTATTGTTATTAAATCAATCTTCGTAAATGTTACAATAATTCTAACAAACCAACAAGAGTAGTACATTGTAACTCACATTGGTTATACAAGAATAGTACATTGTAACTCACATTGGTTATACAAGAGTAGTACATTGTAACTCACATTGGTTATACAAGAGTAGTACATTGTAACTCACATTGGTTATACAAGAGCAGTACATTGTAACTCACATTGGTTATACAAGAGTAGTACATTGTAACTCACATTGGTTATACAAGAGCAGTACATTGTAACTCACATTGGTTATACAAGACTAGTACATTGTAACTCACATTGGTTATACAAGAGTAGTACATTGTAACTCACATTGGTTATACAAGACTAGTACATTGTAACTCACATTGGTTATACAAGAGCAGTACATTGTAACTCACATTGGTTATACGAGAGTAGTACATTGTAACTCACATTGGTTATACAAGAATAGTACATTGTAACTCACATTGGTTATACAAGAATAGTACATTGTAACTCACATTGGTTATACAAGAGTAGTACATTGTAACTCACATTGGTTATACAAGACTAGTACATTGTAACTCACATTGGTTATACAAGACTAGTACATTGTAACTCACATTGGTTATACAAGACTAGTACATTGTAACTCACATTGGTTATACAAGAGTAGTACATTGTAACTCACTTTGGTTATACAAGAGTAGTACATTGTAACTCACATTGGTTATACAAGAATAGTACATTGTAACTCACATTGGTTATACAAGAATAGTACATTGTAACTCACATTGGTTATACAAGAGCAGTACATTGTAACTCACATTGGTTATACGAGAGTAGTACATTGTAACTCACATTGGTTATACAAGACTAGTACATTGTAACTCACATTGGTTATACAAGAGCAGTACATTGTAACTCACATTGGTTATACAAGACTAGTACATTGTAACTCACATTGGTTATACGAGAGCAGTACATTGTAACTCACATTGGTTATACAAGAGCAGTACATTGTAACTCACATTGGTTATACGAGAGTAGTACATTGTAACTCACATTGGTTATACAAGAGCAGTACATTGTAACTCACATTGGTTATACAAGAGTAGTACATTGTAACTCACATTGGTTATACGAGAGTAGTACATTGTAACTCACATTGGTTATACGAGAGTAGTACATTGTAACTCACATTGGTTATACAAGAGTAGTACATTGTAACTCACATTGGTTATACAAGAGTAGTACATTTAACTCACATTGGTTATACGAGAGTAGTACATTGTAACTCACATTGGTTATACGAGAGTAGTACATTGTAACTCACATTGGTTATACAAGAGTAGTACATTGTAACTCACATTGGTTATACAAGAGTAGTACATTGTAACTCACATTGGTTATACGAGAGTAGTACATTGTAACTCACATTGGTTATACGAGAGTAGTACATTGTAACTCACATTGGTTATACGAGAGCAGTACATTGTAACTCACATTGGTTATACGAGAGTAGTACATCTAACACATTCTCCAGTTAGATTGCTCAGCTATTGCATCATGTGTACTTGGCTACTACATCTGTATCTGACTCAAGAAGTCTACTGTGTAGGTGAAACGTTTTAATCCCAATAAAAACACCCAACTATTGCACATGTGTCTTACTATTCAACTTATCGGTATTATACAGCATTTTGAACATTACTACTTACCTGGTGTACATCTGTAATAAATGTACTTGTGATGTGAACATCCCTGGTGGTGAACGTACAACCACGACTGTCTTCCAGCAACTCAACAACTTGAAACTGTCTTCCAGCAACTCAACAACTTGAAACTGTCTTCCAGCAACTCAACAACTTGAAACTGTCTTCCAGCAACTCAACAACTTGAAACTGTCTTCCAGCAACTCAACAACTTGAGACTGTCTTCCAGCAACTCAACAACTTGAAACTGTCTTCCAGCAACTCAACAACTTGAGACTGTCTTCCAGCAACTCAACAACTTGAGACTGTCTTCCAGCAACTCAACAACTTGAGACTGTCTTCCAGCAACTCAACAACTTGAGACTGTCTTCCAGCAACTCAACAACTTGAGACTGTCTTCCAGCAACTCAACAACTTGAGACTGTCTTCCAGCAACTCAACAACTTGAGACTGTCTTCCAGCAACTCAACAACTTGAGACTGTCTTCCAGCAACTCAACAACTTGAGACTGTCTTCCAGCAACTCAACAACTTGAGACTGTCTTCCAGCAACTCAACAACTTGAGACTGTCTTCCAGCAACTCAACAACTTGAGACTGTCTTCCAGCAACTCAACTTGAGACTGTCTTCCAGCAACTCAACAACTTGAGACTGTCTTCCAGCAACTCAACAACTTGAAACTGTCTTCCAGCAACTCAACAACTTGAGACTGTCTTCCAGCAACTCAACAACTTGAGACTGTCTTCCAGCAACTCAACAACTTGAGACTGTCTTCCAGCAACTCAACAACTTGAGACTGTCTTCCAGCAACTCAACAACTTGAGACTGTCTTCCAGCAACTCAACAACTTGAGACTGTCTTCCAGCAACTCAACAACTTGAGACTGTCTTCCAGCAACTCAACAACTTGAGACTGTCTTCCAGCAACTCAACAACTTGAGACTGTCTTCCAGCAACTCAACAACTTGAGACTGTCTTCCAGCAACTCAACAACTTGAGACTGTCTTCCAGCAACTCAACAACTTGAGACTGTCTTCCAGCAACTCAACAACTTGAGACTGTCTTCCAGCAACTCAACAACTTGAGACTGTCTTCCAGCAACTCAACTTGAGACTGTCTTCCAGCAACTCAACAACTTGAAACTGTCTTCCAGCAACTCAACAACTTGAGACTGTCTTCCAGCAACTCAACAACTTGAGACTGTCTTCCAGCAACTCAACAACTTGAAACTGTCTTCCAGCAACTCAACAACTTGAGCAGCTTCTTGTGAACATAATCGTCTCTGGTCTTCATAGTTCTCTCAACACGTTTGATGGAATCGCAGATGGACATATATATAATTTCAACACAGTTGAACTCTGGAGGTACAGGATCATTAAAAATGCCAGGATAGCCACACTCTCGTAAACATGCCCCCCCCAAAAAAAAAAAATCGTACGTTGGTTCATACATGTTGACGGCATTAATAATTAATTCTCTGCGCCTCACTACCCATCTGCGCATCTCTTAAATTTACGTTATAATATTATTCCGAGTGGTAACTATTATTTATAAGTAGCTTATTTTATAAGTTATCTCTATGTATAATTATATTGCTCATTATAAGTAAATAACTTAAAATTGATAGATATTTCTTGTGGAATAAATTAATTAATTCAATTTGTGACGGCACAATGAATTTCGCGACGTTTGTAATTATTAGGGAAATAAAGTATAGACACGTCATGGCACTTGCGGCCAGCTTAGTGTGCCTATATGTCGATGCGTGTGTGTACTTACCTGTTTGTGGTTGCAGGGTCGATTCATAGCTTCTGGCCCCGCCTCTTTGCTGATCGTTACTAAGTCCACTCTCTCCCTGCTCTATGAGCTTTATCATATCTCTTCCTAAAGCTATGTATGGATCCTGCCTCCACTACGTCACTCTCCAAATTATTCCACTTCCTGACAACTCTATGGCTGAAGAAAAACTTCCTAATCCCTGTGACTTATATTAATTCTTCAACTTCCAGTTGTGACCTCTTGTTGCTGTGTCCCATCTCTGAAATATTATGTCCCTATCCACCTAGTCAATTCCTTTCCGTATTTTGTGTCGTTATCATGTCATCCCTATCTCTCCTGTCCTCCAGTGTCGTTATCATGTCATCCCTATCTCTCCTGTCCTCCAGTGTCGTTATCATGTCATCCCTATCTCTCCTGTCCTCCAGTTTCGTTATCATGTCATCCCTATCTCTCCTGTCCTCCAGTGTCGTTATCATGTCATCCCTATCTCTCCTGTCCTCCAGTGTCGTTATCATGTCATCCCTATCTCTCCTGTCCTCCAGTGTCGTTATCATGTCATCCCTATCTCTCCTGTCCTCCAGTGTCGTTATCATGTCATCCCTATCTCTCCTGTCCTCCAGTGTCGTGAGGCCGATTTCCCTTAACCTTTCCTCGTAGGTCATATCTCTTAGCTCAGGGACTAGTCTTGTTGCAAATCTTTGCACTTTCTCTATTTTTTTTACGTGCCTCACCAGGTGTGGGTTCCATACTGGTGCTGCATACTTCAATATGGGCTTGACGTACGCGGTGTACAGGGTCCAGAACGACTCCTTACTGAGATGTCGGAATCTACAAGAAGCTATTCTTAGGTTCGCTAGTCGCTGCGGCTGTTATTAGGTTGATGTGCGCCTCAGGAGATGTGCTCGGTATTATACTCACTCCCTAGCCTATACTCTTTGCGGTCTTCTTTGCCCTTCCCCGATCTTCGTGACTTTGCACTTGTGGTTTGCAGCCTGTCCAGATCCCCTTGTAGTTCTACCTGATCCTCAGCCACTTGAATTCTCCGGATTAGCTTCACGTCGTCTGCAAACAGGGACACCTCTGCATCTATTTTTTTCTGTCATGTCATTCACATATATCAGAAACAACACCGACCCTAGGACTGACCCTTGTGGAACCCCGCTCGTCACAGGCGCCCACTCTGACACCTCATCACGTACCATCACTCGTTATTTCCTTCCTATCAGTTATTCTCTGATCCATTTCAGTGCCTTCCCTGTTATTCCTGACTGCTCCTCTATCTTTTGCATTAATCTCTTGTGCGGAACTGAACTGTGTCGAAAGCCTTCTTACTATCCAAGAAAATACAGTCTACCCAGCCCTTTCTCTCTCCTGCTTTATTTCTGTTACCTTGTCTTAAAACTCCATCAGTGTGTGTACTCACCTAGTGTGTGTGTGTGTGTGTGTGTGTGTGTGTGTGTGTGTGTGTGTGTGACCACTAAGACTCACACAACAAACGCATCTTTCATTAATTATTTCTCACATTATTCAGTTTATGCTAATCAGTTATAGTTTAGAGAGTAAAATTAAGAATTTGCTGAACAATTAAGCATATATGTTTACTTATAGCTTATATTATACTCACCCTCAGTGAATCTCTCATTATTACATGACATTTTCTGTTATATTAAATAAAATACGGAAAATATACAAAATTTTCCACGGTATTAAAGTTTCCTCGGGGTCCAGTTCCAAACACGAAATAAAAACTTGTATCCCTTTTTAAGTTAATCTGCATCTCTTCACAACCAGTTATACCATCAGTTACTGAACCTCAGAAAGGGGAAATAATGAACTAAACCAGAAATTAGTGGAAACTGTATTCATTTCTTGCTCTATTAAACTACTTATTCACAGAAGTTTTGACGGAGGAAATTGAACAAGAAAGAAGGAAGATATGACCATTTCTTTATCTGCCAACTCCTAGAGGAGACCCCAGGGAAGGCCTCCTTTCCCAGGACCTTTACTAGAGCCCCCAGGAGGCCAATGAGGCCCCCAGCAGGCCTCTGGTGCCCCCAGGAGGCCACTATGGAACCTCACTACTGTCATTATTCCTGATTGATTTTGGAGGTGACGAGGAACACCGGAAACCCCTTTATTAAACTTATACACGTGTGCTAAATCATATGTAGGGAAATCTCAGCTGATATAACTGAGTGTAAAATAGAGCAACATTGCGTTTAGTGTGTCACTCCCAGTGTCATATTTTAAGCACTTTAAATATATATAAACTTTATTCTTTCTTAATAAAAAAAAGATGTCACTATTTTTGTTTGCTCTAGCCTTGTATATATAGGTAAGCCTTGTATATATAGATAAGCCTTGTATATATAGGTAAGCCTTGTATATATATAGGTAAGCCTTGTATATATAGGTAAGCCTTGTATATATAGGTAAGCCTTGTATATATAGATAAGCCTTGTATATATAGGTAAGCCTTGTATATATAGGTAAGCCTTGTATATATAGGTAAGCCTTGTATATATAGGTAAGCCTTGTATATATAGGTAAGCCTTGTATATATAGGTAAGCCTTGTATATATAGGTAAGCCTTGTATATATAGGTAAGCCTTGTATATATAGGTAAGCCTTGAATATATAGGTAAGCCTTGTATATATATATATATATATATATATATATATATATATATATATATATATGAATGCGCACGCACCGGGTGCCCAAGCTAGGAAGAAAAATGGCTTGTAACAAAAGGCTACCCAGCTTTTTGAGGCCTCTGTAACTTACTAGTGTAAGGCGTCACTTGGGAAGCTATGTCACCCTCCACACCTGGGTTCGAATATATATATATATGTCGTGCCGAATAGGTAAAACTTAGGTTATATAAGGTTCGTCAGGAAACAGGACAAGTGTTTCCTGACGCGGGTCTTAGTTAGATGATGACCCGCCGTTGTTGGAGCTTTTGATCATCTGACCGAGGCCTTCCGCTGGCTTACCGGTCCAACCTTTTAAAAATTATGGTCATAGTTACAACCATTTTGTTAGTAGGTAAAACTTGCGATTTTGGCTTAAATAGCAACGCTCTTCTTGCCGAATAAGGCAAGCGAAAATTTGTGTATGCAATAATTTCCCAAAAATCATTCTCAACTTAATGAAAAAAATATATTTAATTGTGTTTGTTTATTATTAAATTATTGTAAACTTATCTAAAATGTATATAGTTGGATTAGGCTAAATTAAATTGCGCTTGTTATAATAAGGTTAAGTAAGCTTTCTGAGGTTCTTTTGGTACAAAAACTATTATTTTTTACATTAACATAAATGAAAAAAATATATCCTTAAACGTATAAGATAAAATTTTATGAAGGACTTAATTTTAAATGAGTTCTTGCTAATTGACTAATTTTACCTATTCGGCACGACATATATAAACTATATATATATATATATATATATATATATATATATATATATATATATATATATATATATATATATATATAGTATAATATATAGTATAAATGTGAATATTGAAATTGTAACCAGGATAGCATGGGTTTAGAGCAGATCGCTCCTACCTCTCAGTATGACATGGTCTTGAATGCACTGGAGGACACAAGAATACAGGTGTGGTATATGCAAACAATAGTCTTTGACAAGTGCGATCACAGTGTAATTGTAATAGTGCACAAAATTCGTGCTAAAGGAATACTAATTGGAAAAGTGGACAGGTGAACCTTTAACTTTCTAACCAATAGTAATAGTAAATAGAGTTAGGTCAGAGGCTGCCACAATAAAATAAAACTGTTCCAGAAGGTACAGAACTCGCCCCCCATTATTTCCTCATTCTCACATCTGTCTTAGACAGACATATAAACCATAGTACAGCGTCTTCCTTTTCTGACGATACTAGTATCTGCATGAGAGTCATCCTTTGAGGACACTGTAAATCTCTAACCAGATATAAACCAAGTCTTGCAGTGGGCCGAGGAAAACAATATGATGTTCAATATGGACAAATTTCAGCTACTCCATTATGGAAAACTTGAGAAAATAATAGCTAGGAGGGAGTATAAAACAAACTCTAACCCCACAATAGAGCGAAAAACTAATGTGAAGGACTTAGGATTGTTACTGTCAGAGAATATCACCTTCAAGAATCACAACAGTGTCACTCTCACAACTGTGAGCAAATTGATAGGATGGATAATGAGAACCTTCAAAACATGAGATGCCAAGCCGGTAATGATCCTCTTTAAATCATTTGTTCTCAAGGCAGACCTTGAGAATGTGCAGATAACTTTTACTGCACCTATAATTTCAGTCAAACACGTTAATTAGTGGGAGCACCTGAAGTCCCTTAACCTGTACTTCTTGGAATGCAGATGAGAAAAATGCTTGGAATCACTCCCTACGAAAGCAAGACTCTGGAGACGGTGCCACATACCCCCACCATGAGAAGTGCCGTGAGTACACTGGAGACCACACAGTAAGACTGTTCAACTGCCTCCCAGCATACATACGTGTGATTACTAATAGACGCCTATCTGTCTTCAAGAGGGAACTGGACAGATACCTAAATTCAAGACTTGTCCAGCCGGGCTGTGGTTCGTATGTTGGATTGCGTGCGGCCGGTAGTAACAGCCTGGTTGATTAGGCCCTGATACACCAGGAGTCCTGTCCGCGTTGACCCCCGAAATTCCCTCCAGATAGGAAGGCAGACCATCACTGGACGATACTTGGCTGACGATTCCCTTAGAGTTGTGTCTTACACACTTCAAACATTGATGTTGTCTTACTCCAAACATTGATGTTGTCTTACTCCAAACATTGATGTTGTCTTACTCCAAACATTGATGTTGTCTTACTCCAAACATTGATGTTGTCTTACTCCAAACATTGATGTTGTCTTACTCCAAACATTGATGTTGTCTTACTCCAAACATTGATGTTGTCTTACTCCAAACATTGATGTTGTCTTACTCCAAACATTGATGTTGTCTTACTCCAAACATTGATGTTGTCTTACTCCAAACATTGATGTTGTCTTACTCAAACATTAGTTACCCAAACATTGATGTTGTCTTACTCCAAACATTGATGTTGTCTTACTCCAAACATTGATGTTGTCTTACTCCAAACATTGATGTTGTCTTACTCCAAACATTGATGTTGTCTTACTCCAAACATTGATGTTGTCTTACTCCAAACATTGATGTTGTCTTACTCCAAACATTGATGTTGTCTTACTCCAAACATTGATGTTGTCTTACTCCAAACATTGATGTTGTCTTACTCCAAACATTGATGTTGTCTTACTCCAAACATTGATGTTGTCTTACTCCAAACATTGATGTTGTCTTACTCCAAACATTGATGTTGTCTTACTCCAAACATTGATGTTGTCTTACTCCAAACATTGATGTTGTCTTACTCCAAACATTGATGTTGTCTTACTCCAAACATTGATGTTGTCTTACTCCAAACATTGATGTTGTCTTACTCCAAACATTGATGTTGTCTTACACCAAATATTGATGTTGTCTTACTCCAAACATTGATGTTGTCTTACTCCAAATATTGATGTTGTCTTACTCCAAACATTGATGTTGTCTTACTCCAAACATTGATGTTGTCTTACTCCAAACATTGATGTTGTCTTACTCCAAACATTGATGTTGTCTTACTCCAAACATTGATGTTGTCTTACTCCAAACATTGATGTTGTCTTACTCCAAACCTCATAAAATAAAATAAAATATTTATTTCTTTGCAAAGGTTACAATGTGTGTTTACATATCATAATACGATTGGAGCAAAGAAAGCCACTATCATGCCGAGGCATTTCGGGCAGACTTGACCTAATACTTATTGACTACTTAAGTCTAGACAGGTAAAGAGTAGTAGATTACAAGTAGTCAATATTTCAATCTATTATTAATGATACAATCATAATTGTTTAAGTTCCTAATTAAGTTCTTTTACAGTGGTAGAATACAAATATTCTATATTTCAATATATTATTAATGTGTGAGGTAGTACAATTTATGATACAATCAATCATACATTTTTTAATTTGTAATTAAGTTCATTTACCCTATTATAAATATGAGGTAGTATAATTAGTGATACAAACCTACATTAGTAAGTTTGTAATAATGGCTTAATAGTTAAGGGATAATAAAGTATTTGGGGGAGTTACTTGGAGTTTGGTTGGGTTTAGCATAATGTAGGTATGTTTGTTATTGAGAGATGAGATGATTTTTGAGTATGGTTCTAAACTGATTTGAGGGCAGAGGACCTCTTGCTGTTTCAGGCAAAGAGTTCTAGATCTTAGGGTCCTTTATGTGCATTGCATTTTTGCAAAGTGTGTGACGGACACGAGGTATGTCCGTGTTATGCCTGTGTTATGCCTGTGCGTTCTGTTGAAGCTGTCTAAGAGAAGTTTGAGCGGAGGGCTGATATTGGAGCTTAATGTTCTGTATATGTAGTAGGCACAATAATAAGTGTCTATATTATGTATATTAAGTAAGTTCATGTTTTTGAAGAGAGGTGAGGTGTGTTGTCTGGCGCAGGAGTTTGTGATCATCCGCACTGCCGCTTTTTGTTGGCTTATTAAAGGTTTGATGTGATTGGCCGTGGTAGATCCCCAAGCATAAATACCATAGGTGAGGTAAGGATATATTAGAGTGATATAAGGTAAGGAGGGCCCTTTGGGGTACATAGTATTGTATCTTGGAGAGGATACCTACTGTTTTGGAAACTTTCTTAGTTATATGCTGGATAAGTAAGAAAGTTTATTCAGGTATACACAAATACAGTTACATAGATTATCATACATAGCAGCATATGTGTAGAGAACCTAGGATAACCCAAAAAAGTCAGACAGAGTGACTGAAATGTAAGATTACAGTCAAGGTCGAGACTTAGAAATTTGTCCTCAGTGTGTCTAGTAATGGGTGAACCATTTATCGATGTGTTTAGCTGGATATTTGATGCTCTATTTCCAAAAAACATGAAGTAGGTTTTGTCTATATTGAGAGTAAGTTTGTTGGTCGTCATCCAGTTTGATATTTTATGTAGCTCGTTGTTTACAGTGTTACTAAGTATAGCCGGGTTTGGATGGGAGAAGACTTAAGTGGTGTCATCTGCAAATAAAACTGGTTTAAGGAGTTGTGATGCATTTGGGAGGTCATTGATGTAAATAAGAAAGAGTAGAGGACCTAGGAAACTTCCCTGTGGCACTCCAACAACTACAGGCTGAGTATTGGAGGCCACGCCATTTGTGTATACATACTGGTGTCTACCACTAAGATAAGATTTTAGGTAGTTAAGCGAGTGTCCTCTGACCTCGTAATACTCTAGTTTTAGGTGCAAGATATTGTGGTCGACTGTTTCAAATGCTTTCCGTAGGTCTATGAAGAGTCCCAGAGGATATGCATTTTTGTCAATTGCTGTATACCTGGAGAGAGTTCCAGGGGTCAACGCCCCTGCAGCCCGGTCTGTGACCAGGCATTTGAATAATTGCATCATTCGTGCTTTCTATAAAACCAAGTTTGGGTTTCTGGTCGCCTTCTTGTCATCGATACTGAGGTTATGAGGCAACACTCTCTCGCCTTCGCATCGGACACACTCGTCTAACTCATGGTTATCTCATGGAGAGGCGTCCTGTTCAACTTTGTGAGAATTGTCTAGTTCCTGTTTCAGTTTCCCATATTCTATTGGACTACCCTGTCTATCAACGAGCACGCAGAATTTTCCTCCGGCGTCGTCACCGCTCTAACACCCTTACTTTATCTTCCCTCCTCGCTGACAGCCCCACCTTTGACACAGACTCCTTCTTTGACTTTTTGACACCAACTGATTTATTACACAAACTTTGATAATCCTTCCTTTAGCACTCCTCACAGCACCTCCTAACTTTACCTTTATTGTCATCTCCACCATTATTTATCCTTAGACCTTGCATCAATTCCTGCCCTGCAGAGCTGTATGACCCTGGTAGGTTTAGCGCTTTTGATTATAATAATAATAATAGTAATATTTATTAGAAAACGTTTGGGTCCTGGGACCTTGATCACTTCTAATATACAGAGATTGAAAGACATAATAGGCGGAGCGTGAGGTGTGAGTGACGCATGGTGACCTGAAGAATGCCATGTTGGGATGAGGACGGATAGACGATGAGATCATGTGACTCCTGTGTTGCTGGGTTGGTGGTGCTTTGTCTGCTTGAGTATCATGTATGTTAATGTTTTAGAAATTTTGTGGTTTCCAGTGTTACGTTCTATTTTGTTGGTGACGGTGATTAGCGAGCCTTCTAGACCGTCGGCGTCTAAGGTCTGGTTCGATGAGAACGAGTTGTGCCTCATCCCAGTTCATCAAATGTCCCTTGGAGTCTTTGTGGAGGACACAGGCGTACCTTAAATCGTCTCTGTTACTAGCACTTCGATGCTCGTTCAGGCGGACCGCAAGATCTCTGCCTGTTTCGCCTACATATTTCTTGGGACAGAATCCACAGGGGATGGTGTAGACGCCTACTGTGGAAGTTAAGAGGTGTGGGGCTGCGTTTCGTAGTGAGGTCTTTGATAGATGATGTGTTTATGGCGGAAACATTTATGTTACTCTTAGCAAGTGCCCGGCGAGTATTCGTGGCAACATCACAACATGAGATCACTATGAACTGACCATGGAACAGCCCTCTGAACTATAGTGTTGGTGCGTCTCTGACAAGACTGTGATGGAGTGAGTGATGGTGAAAGTGTTTCTTCTTTTTTTTTTGGGTAACTTTGCCTCGGGAGACGACCGGTGTATTAAAAATTATTATTATGATTATTATTATTATTATTATTATTATTATTATTTTATTACTTTTAGTAGTAGTGGTAGTAAAGAATAAAAACCAACACTACCATAACTGGAACAATACACAAATAACCCTCACACGAGACTAAAACTTAGGACGTTTCGGTCAGACTTGGACCATTAATGGTCCAAGTCTGACCGAAACGTCGTCCTAAGTTTCAGTCTTATGTGTGAGTTATTATCGTAGTAGTAGTATACCTGTAGTATACCTGGAGTATACCTGGAGTATACCTGGAGTAAACCTGTAGTATACCTGGAGTATACCAGGAGTATACCTGGAGTAAACCTGGAGTATACCTGGAGTAAACCTGTAGTATACCTGGAGTATACCAGGAGTATACCTGGAGTAAACCTGGAGTATACCTGGAGTATACCTGGAGTATACCAGGAGTATACCTGGAGTAAACTTGGAGTATACCTGGAGTAAACCTGGAGTATACCTAGAGAATACCAGGAGTATACCTGAAGTATACCTGTAGTATACCAGGAGTATACCTGGAGTAAACCTGTAGTATACCTGGAGTATACCAGGAGTATACCTGGAGTAAACCTGGAGTATACCTGGAGTATACAAGGAGTATACCTGAAGTATACCTGTAGTATACCAGGAGTATACATGGAGTAAACCTGTAGTATACCTGGAGTATACCAGGAGTATACCTGGAGTAAACCTGGAGTATACCTGGAGTATACCTGAAGTATACCTGTAGTATACCAGGAGTATACCTGGAGTAAACCTGTAGTATACCAGGAGTATACCTGGAGTAAACCTAGAGTAAACCTGTAGTATACCAGGAGTATACCTGTAGTATACCTGTAGTATACCTGGAGTAAACCTGTGGTATACCTGGAGTATACCTGTAGTATACCAGGAGTATACCTGGAGTAAACCTGTAGTATACCTGGAGTATACCTGTAGTATACCTGGAGTAAACTTGTAGTATACCTGCAGTATACCTGTAGTATACCTGCAGTATACCTGTAGTATGCCTGCAGTATACCTGGAGTATACCTGTAGTATACCTGAAGTAAACCTGTAGTATACCTGTAGTATACGTGGAGTATACCTGTAGTATTCATGGAGTATACCAGCAGTATACCTGTAGTATACCTGGAGTATACCTGTAGTATACCTGGAGTATACCTGTAGTATACCTGGAGTATACCTGTAGTATACCTGGAGTATACCTGTAAAATACCTGGAGTATACCTGGAGTATAACTAGTATACCTGTAGTATACCTGCAGTTTACCTGGAGTATACCTGGAGGGCGTTTCTGGGGTCAACGCCCCCACGGCCCAGTCTGAGACCAGGCCCTGTGGTGGATCAGGGTCTGATCAACCAGGCTGTTACTGCTGGCCGCACGCAACCCGATGTACGAACCACAGCCTGGTTGGTCAGGTACTGACCAGCGGCTTCTTGAAGACAGCCAGGGATCTATTGGTAATCCCCCTTATGTATGCTGGGAGGCAGTTGAACAGTCTTGGGCCCCTGACACTTATTGTGTTGTCTCAGTGTACTCGTAGCACCCCTGCTTTTCATTGGGGGAATGTTGCGTCTCTTACCGAGTCTTTTGCTTTCATAGGGAGTGATTTTCGTGTGCAGATTTGGGACTAGTCCCTATAGGATTTTCAAAGTGTATATTACAATGTATTTTTCTCGCCTGTGTTCTAGGGAATACAAATCAAGGGACTTCAACCGTTCCCAGTAATTTAAGTGCTTTATCGTACTTATACGTGCCGTGAAAGGTCTCTGTACATTCTCAAGGTCTGCAATTTCGCCTGCCTTGAAAGGGGCAGTTAGTATATAGCAATATTCCCGCCTAGAGAGAACAAGCGATTTGAAGAGAATCATCATGGGCTTGGCATCCCTAGTTATGAAGGTTCTCATTATCCATCCTATCATTTTCCTAGCAGGTGTGGTAGATACATTGTTGTGGTCGTTGAAAGTGAGATTCACTGACATTATCACTCCCAGATCTTTCACATTAGTTTTTCGGTTTATTGTGTGGTTGAAATTTGTTTTATACTCTGATACAGTTTTTATTGCCTCGAATTTTCCGTAGAGGAGTAATTGAAATTTCTCATCATTGAACTTAATATTGTTTTCTGCTGCCCATTTAAGAATTTAGTTGATGTCAGCGTGGAGATTTGCAGTGTCTTCGACGGATGACACTGTCAGGCAGATTAGGGTATCATCAGCAATGGAGGATACGGTGCTGTGGCTTATATCTATGTCAGATATAAGAATGAGGAACAGGATGGAAAGAAAGTACTGTGCCTTGTGGAACAGAGGTTCTCACTGTAGCCACTGATAATTTTACTCTGTTCTATTTGTTAGGAAATTATAGATCCATCTATTAATATTAGCACAATAATAATAATAATAATAATAATAATAATAATAATAATAATAATAATAATAATAATAAAAATAATAATAATAATAATAATAATAATAATAATAATAATAATAATAACAATAACAACAACAACAACAATAATAATAATAATAATAATAATAATAATAATAATATTATTATTATTATTATTATTATTATTATTATTATTATTATTATTATTATTATTATTATTATTATTATTATTATTATTATTATACGGATTAATGAGGATGCGCTAAATTGGTATGGATCAATGAAAGGTGCTCGGTTCTGAGGCAATGAGGAGGAAGGTAGCCGGAGTTGGTGAGAGCAAGAACATTCCCTGGGAAGATGAAGGTGCCACCTCTGCAAGTTATATATATATATAAGTTGTAAGAGTAATTGTAAGTTTAAATATGGCGGGTGAGTGTGACGTGGGGTGACGCGTGCGTCCCACTTGTTTACAACCGTCCCCACGTGACCTTGTCTGCTAAGATGGAGGCTGCCTAGTCAACTACATGGCGCAGTTCCACAAATTTTCACAGAAATGGCCGGATTTTGCCATAGTTACCAGTTCTCTTGCGCGCAGTGGAGTATGCAAGGATGCAGTGCAGTGATAGCCGCCAGAAAAGAGCGGTGATGGTGGTGTTAGTGGAGGTAAATGAGTGGAATAGTTGAGGTGGTGGTGTGTGTGTGAGAGGGACGGGACCTCCCAGCTACGGCTGGGAGGGGGTCGTCTAACGGGAAACATTGCGACGTAGTAGTCCTTTACCACTACTACCCGCCTTTAATCACAAGTGTCGGCTCTATCCATACAAATACAGCCAATAGAAACAGCTGTACGCTGAGTGCAGCGTGCAGAAACTGGACGTTTGTGAGTGATATTATGAAATTCATCCATTCATACGTGTGGTGTTCCCTCCCACTTTAGTGGTCAGTTCTCAGCCTCGGGGCGCCAGACTGCGATGTTACCAAAATAAACACTCAGGACTATGCTTCAACACCTGCATGTGATGTATCTATCTTGTTATAGTGTGTAGGTGTGTGATGGTGCAGTCTAGAAAGGAAGAGTGTGTATGTGTGTGTGTGTGTGTGTGTGTATGTACGTATGTATGTATGTGTGTGTTTGGGTGAGCGGGGAGACGGTGTTATGTTTTGACTGGGTGGCGGCGCCTCATGTTGCGCAATGCTGCTACCCGCCACTCCTCTACTGTCCCCCTACTGCACTCCTACTGTCCCTCTACTCCACTCCTACTGTCCCCCTAATCCACTCCTACTGTCCCTCTACTCCACTCCTACTGTCCCCCTACTCCACTCCTACTGTCCCCCTAATCCACTCCTACTGTCCCTCTACTCCACTCCTACTGTCCCCCTACTCCACTCCTACTGTCCCTCTACTCCACTCTACTGTCCTCACTCCCTACTGTCCCTCTACTCCACTACTACTGTCCCCCTACTCCACTCTACTGTCCCCTACTCCACTCCTACTGTCCCTCTACTCCACTCCTACTGTCCCTCTACTCCACTCTACTGTCCCCACTCACCCTACTGTCCCCCTACTCCACTCCTTCTGTCCCCCTACTCCACTCCTACTGTCCCCCTACTCCACTCCTACTGTCCCTCTACTCCACTCCTACTGTCCCCCTACTCCACTCCTACTGTCCCCCTACTCCACTCCTACTGTCCCCCTACTCCACTCCTACTGTCCCCCTACTCCCTCCTACTGTCCCCCTACTCCACTCCTACTGTCCCCCTACTCCACTCCTACTGTCCCCCTACTCCACTCCTACTGTCCCCCTACTCCACTCCTACTGTCCCCCTACTCCACTCCTGTCCCTCTACTCCACTCCTGTCCCTCTACTCCACTCCTGTCCCTCTACTCCATCCTCCCCTACTCCACTCCTACTGTCCCTCTACTCCACTCCTACTGTCCCTCTACTCCACTCCTACTGTCCCTCTACTCCACTCCTGCTGCCCCTCTACTCCACTCCTGCTGTCCCTCTACTCCACTCCTGCTGTCCCTCTACTCCACTCCTACTGTCCCTCTACTCCACTCCTACTGTCCCTCTACTCCACTCCTACTGTCCCTTACTCCACTCCTACTGACCCCCTATTCCACTCCTGCTGTCCCTCTACTCCACTCCTGTCCCCCTACTCCACTCCTATTGTCCCTCTACTCCACTCCTGTCCCTCTACTCCACTCCTACTGTCTCTCTACTCCACTCCTACTGTCTCTCTACTCCACTCCTGTCCCTTTACTCCACTCCTGTCCCTCTGCTCCATTCCTACTGTCCCTCTACTCCACTCCTACTGTCCCTCAGCTCCACTCCTGCTGTCCCTCTACTCCACTCCTATCCCTCTACTCCACTCCAACTGTCCCTCTACTCCACTCCTACTGTCCCTCTACTCCACTCCTACTGTCCTTCTACTCCACTCCTACTGTCCTTCTACTCCACTCCTACTGTCCCTCTACTCCACTCCTACTGTCCCTCTACTCCACTCCTACTGTCCCTCTACTCCACTCCTACTGTCCCTCTACTCCACTCCTACTGTCCCTCTACTCCACTCCTACTGTCCCTCTACTCCACTCCTACTGTCCCTCTACTCCACTCCTACTGTCCCTCTACTCCACTCCTGCTGCCCCTCTACTCCACTCCTGCTGCCCCTCTACTCCACTCCTGCTGCCCCTCTACTCCACTCCTGCTGCCCCTCTACTCCACTCCTGCTGCCCCTCTACTCCACTCCTGCTGTCCCTCTACTCCACTCCTGCTGTCCCTCTACTCCACTCCTACTGTCCCTCTACTCCACTCCTACTGTCCCTCTACTCCACTCCTGCTGTCCCTCTACTCCACTCCTGCTGTCCCTCTACTCCACTCCTACTTCTCCTCTACTCCACTACTGCCTCCACTGTTCTACCCATTCTGCTTTACTCTGTTCTAATTTTACTGTTCTCTTGTCCCCCTCTTCTACACCACTCCTGTTCATCTGTTCCAGTCTCGTTCATCTGTTCCACTCTTGTTCATCTGTTCCACTTGTGTTCATCTGTTCCACTCTTGTTCATCTGTTCCAGTTCTGCTCATTTGTTGCAATCCTGCTTACCTTTTCTATTCTTGTTCATCTGTTCCACTACTCACCTGTTCCACTCCTGTTCATCTGTTCCACTCTACTGTTCATTTGTTCCACTCTACTGTTCATCTGTTCAACTCCTGTTCATCTGTTCCACTCTACTGTTCATCTGTTCCACTCTACTGTTCATCTGTTCCACTACTGTTCATCTGTTCCACTCTACTGTTCATCTGTTCCACTACTGTTCATCTGTTCCAGTACTGTTCATCTGTTCCACTACTGTTCATCTGTTCCACTCATTTGCTGTTGATATGTTCCACTTATCTGTTCTACTCTTGTTCATGTTCCATGCCTTTTCATGTGTTCCACTCTTGTTCATCCATTCCACTCTTGTTCACCCATTCCACTCTTGTTAAGACTCAAAACTCATCAAAGGTATATCAAAAGTAGATACGGGTAAAAGGCAACACTGCTTAATGCAGTTACTGCTGACTGGTTTTGCAGCAGCAGCAGCAGCTTGTTTAGTAAATAGCTATTTAAATAACTGTGTAGTCTTAATAAATAACTGGCTGATACTATTCAGTATTTAGTTCTATATCTATTGATATATACAGTGCTTGGAATCAGGTTTAGGGAAAAGTGATTCTCGGTAAATGTTAAGTACTGTTGAATGATGTAGAGAACACATAAAGAGCTTTATGATGCATTGAAATGACTCCCTTTTTGGCTGCTACTTCAAATGATATTTTATTTAAATTGTACCTGTAACATTACCAATTCGAAGTTTACTTAATTTAAAAGTGTTTTTACACTGTACCATATATAGATTATTAGCAGTTGTGTCTAGTTGATACTGGCGTAACTTGATACTTTGAGGCTGAGACACTTATGCAACATATGGGAATCTTTATTAAGGAAACATTTTGCCACTGTGGCTTCATCAGTACAATACAAAGCAGAGAGGGGTAAGGAGAGGAGGAATTTGATGTGTTCAGTCCATCACTCTTGTAGAAAGTACAGCATATGGCCGGAGAAGTGGCTTATACAGGAGGCCCTCCACATTCGCGAGTTCAACTTTCGCGAGCTTCGAACATCCGCGAATGCCCAGCCGCCTATTATCGGCAGTGACGCTGGCAGTAAAGAGTTAGAATCCACACACTAGACTCATCATGCCATGCAGTTACACTCCATATAATCACCTCCATTCATCTGTCATCAGTAACTGCATGGCTAACTATCATCACCATTGTCATTGTCATCATCATCACAAGTCATCAGAGTTTGTCTGCCTAACCTGATGGGCAGTGAGTGTTTTGTTTGTTCATTATTTGTTATTAAACCATAACATGAATACATGTATACAATATTTTACGATGTTTTCATGTGTTTTATGATTGTTCGTGGTTCAATAGGTTGAGGAAGCAGTATTGTTAGGCTAAGTAAATGCTATTATTATATATCCCTACAATATATTTGAGCACCAAACATTCGCAAATTTTCAACATTCGCGAGGTTCTTGATCTCTTAACCCTCGCGAATGTGGAGGGCCTCCTGTATACTATAGTCGGGTGAGTCGATGCAGGAGGCAGCAGGATCACAGTGGAACCATCCAATAGTGTAAGTAGGTTTTCGTCCAAAGGTTTGACAAGTGGACGAAGACCTACTTACACTATTGGATAGTTCCACTGTTATCCTGCCTCCTGCTTCGACTCGCCTGAGTACAGTACAGCCTCTCCTCACTTAACAACGTACTCATTTACCAACCCCTCGGACTTACGACAGGCTCTCTGACCAGTATGCATACCTAAATGATGTATTAGAGCTGATTTTCTCTTATTATTTTAATTTCAATAACAGTACAGTGGTTCCTCGACTTTCGGTGATTTCGAGTTTCGATTGCTTTTTTTCGGTCAATTTTTCCCTCGTCTATCGGTCATTCCCTCGACTATTGGTCTGTACCAGACCTGTCCGCCTGCCTGCGCTTGCGCGCCTCGCCGCGCAGGACGCCAGTCTAGCATTGTTTACCATTGAGAGAACATTACCCAGCGCACTCTTTCAAACATTTCACAATATATTTATTCTGTTTATTGCTGGTTTAGTGATTGTCACTGTGAAATAAGTCACCATGGGTCCAAAGAAGCTTCACAAGTCGATAAAGGCTATAGCACCAGCCAGTGATAAAGTGTAGCATTAACAGTGTAGCAATGGAAATAAGTCACTCTGACTTTTTTGGGTTATCCTAGGTTTTCTACACATATGCTGCTATGTATGATAATCTATGTATAACTGGATTTGTGTATACCTGAATAAACTTACTTACTTAAGTAAGTTAAGCGATTAATCGATAGAAAATGATGACAAGAAACTTAACTCCTACAATGTTGCTTGAGGAATATAGGGACACTGACAAGAGCACCACCCTCTGCCACCATCTCCTCCAGGGTAAGGGTAAGTATTTCTTATTTATATAAGTGTGAATATTTCTTATTTATAAATTAAAGTGTAAATATTTCTTATTTATAAATTAAAGTGTAAATATTTCTTATTTATAAATTATGCACATTGTTTGTATGAATAGTGGTGGTGGCTTTCTGCTGCCGCCGACCACCACCACGGCTTATGGTCAGAGGCCCTTATACCCAACAACAACAAACACACTACCACCAGTCCTTACATTCGTAATGACATGTTTTACTCATTCTAGAGTTTATATCATGTTTCTATGTTATTGATATTGTTTATTATGTCATGTTAGATGAATTGTGCTAAATAATTAAGCTGTAGAGTTGATATTATTGTCATATTGAAGGACTATCTTGTCCTGCCTCCAAACAAACTCTCCCGACTCTCATACGCCAACAAGAGTCTTCAATAAAGGTAAAACTTATTTAACTGTTCATTTTTCCATTATAATTAGTGCTTTATATTTATTTCTCATTGTTTTCTGTATGTAAAACTATAGTATTTATTCTTTAAAAAAATGATTTTTTTTTTGTGAATATTTTTGGGTGGAAGCAGATCAATTGTATTTACACTATTTTTTATGGGAAATAAGGTTTCGACTTTCGAGTAATTCGAGTTAAGGTCTAGCTCCTGGAACGGATTATGACCGAAAGTCGAGGGACCACTGTACACTACAATATAAACATTTAAAAATATACCAGAAATGTTATAAATGGTGCAAAGGTGACATTAAAACAATATCAATGATGGTTGGCACAAACCCACTACCATTATAGTATGCTCCTCACTTAGCGATGAATTCATTTACCGACGTGGTCTTAGGAACAGAACTCCGTCGTTAAGTGAGGAGAGGCTGTATATAAGCCACTTCTCCGGCCATATGTTGTACTTTCTACAAGAGTGATGGACTGAACACATCAATTCCAGGCTGAGGGACTGATTACCTCAAACTCCTCCTCTCCTTACAGCTCTCTGCTTTGTATTGGACTGATGAAGCCACTGTGTGGCGAAACATTTCTTTAATAAAGATTCCCATATGTTGCATAAGTGTCTCAATCTTCGACTTGTTGGTTTTGAAAACCATTTATCACAACTTGATACTTTGCCAGCATTTAAAATTATTGTGTAGAAGCTGAGTGGCTTTAAAATTTGTTGGCAAATTCCTTGGAGGGAGAATTTCCAATAATAATGGTGGTGACAAAAATGTGTATTTTTAATTGAATACGTACTACATATAATGTTAGATATACAGATTTACAATAATCTGACTGATGTAGTGTTATCAAGATAGACTATATATTAATGATGCTTCAGTAATATTGTGTTAGGTTCAACTTACGAAACTGCAAAAGTAGCATGGTAGCTGTCTCCCCTGGTCAGAGAAATAGCAAACATCGAATTAAAACTAAAGGAATTTTACAGGAATCAAGAAACGCGGGAAGAACTAAAAGCCATAAATGAAATTGAAAGAAACCCAAAGTATTTCTTTTCTTATGCAAAATCAAAGTCGAGAACAACATCCAGTATTGGGCCCCTACTTAAACGGGATGGGTCCTACACAGATGACAGCAAGGAAATGAGTGAGTTACTAAAGTCCCAGTATGACTCAGTTTTTAGCGAGCCGCTAACCAGACTGAAAGTCGAAGACCTAAATGAATTTTTTATGAGAGTGCCACAGAACTTGGCAGACGCAAGCCTATCTGACATTACCCTGACGCCAAATGACTTCGAAAAGGCAATAAATGACATGCCCATGCACGCCGCTCCAGGCCCAGACTCGTGGAACTCCGTGTTCATCAAGAACTGCAAGAAGCCCCTATCACGTGCTTTTAACATCCTATGGAGAGGGAGCATGGACACTGGGGTCGTCCCGCAGTTCCTAAAAACAACAGACATAGCCCCACTCCACAAAGGGGGCAGTAAAGGAATAGCAAAGAACTACAGACCAATAGCGCTTACGTCCCATATCATAAAAATCTTTGAAAGGGCTCTAAGAAGCAAGATTGCCACTCGTCTAGATACCCATCAATTACACAACCCAGGGCAGCATGGGTTTAGAGCAGGTCGCTCCTGTCTGTCCCAACTACTGGACCACTATGACACGGTCCTGGATGCTCTAGAAGACAAACAGAATGCAGATGTTATATACACAGACTTTGCAAAAGCCTTTGACAAGTGTGACCATGGTGTAATAGCACACAAAATGCGTGATAAAGGAATAACAGGAAAAGTTGGTAGATGGATCTATAATTTCCTAACAAGTAGAACACAAAGAGTAGTAGCCAACAGAGTAAAGTCTGAGGCGGCTACAGTGAAAAGCTCTGTTCCACAAGACACAGTACTCGCTCCCATCCTGTTCCTCATAGTCATATCAGACATAGACAGGGATATAAGCCACAGTGCAGTGTCTTCCTTTGCAGATGACACCCGAATCTGCATGACAGTGTCCACCATTGAAGACACTGCAAGACTCCAAGCAGACATCAACCAAATCTTTAAATGGGCTGCAGAAAACAATATGAAGTTCAATGATGAGAAATTTCAATTACTTAGATATGGAAAACGTGAGGAAATTAAAATCTCATCGGAGTACAAAACAAATTCCAACCACACAATAGAGCGAAAAACTAATGTCAAAGACCTTGGAGTGATCATGTCAGAAGATCTCACCTTCAAGGACCATAACACCGTAGCAATCGCATCTGCTAGAAAAATGACAGGATGGATAATGAGAACCTTCAAAACCAGGGATGCCAAGCCCATGTTGACACTTTTCAGGTCGCTTGTTCTATCTAGGCTGGAATATTGCTGCACACTAACTGCACCTTTCAAGGCAGGTGAAATTGCTGACCTAGAAAATGTGCAGAGAACCTTCACGGCACACATAACTGCGATAAACCACCTCTATTACTGGGAACGCTTGAAGTTCCTAAACCTGTACTCCCTAGAACGCATTTGGGAGAGATACATTTTTATATACACGTGGAAAATTCTCGAGGGATTAGTACCAAACTTTGCACACGAGAATCACTCCCTACGAAAGCAAAAGACTCGGCAGGCGATGTATCATCATCCCAGTGAAAAGCAGGGGTGCCACTAGCACATTGAGAGAACACAATAAGTGTCAGGGGCCCAAGACTGTTCAACTGCCTCCCAGCATACATCAGGGGGATTACCAACAAACCCCTGGCTGTCTTCAAGCAGGCACTGGACAGGTACCTAAAGTCGGTACCTGACCAGCCAGGCTGTGGTTCGTACGTTGAACTGCGTGCGGCCAGCAGTAACAGCCTGGTTGATCAGGCTCTGATCCAACATGAGGCCTGGTCACAGACTGGGCCGCAGGGGCGTTGACCCCTGGAACTTTCTCCAGGTATACTCCAGGTGTAAATCTGTCATTGACGGGGCATCCCTCACATAGATGTACTTTTTAAGATCGGCTCCTGCAGATAAGCTGTGAGTGCTAAATTTTGGTCTGGGCTTAAGAAAAATGGATCTGTGTAGCAAATGCACAGTGTAAAAAAAAATCCTATCACACAGTGCATGATGAGAAAAGCAAACATGTGAACTGGTATTCTGTTTAAAATAGTATTAAGATAATAATAATAATAATAATAGTTATTTGGACATGATACAAAGAATTACAATGGATTATGAGATGTTATGAGGTGTACATGCCAAAAGCCCCTAATATGCAGGGCATTTTGGGCAGACTTAAAATAAACTTAAAACTAAATGGTACGAATTTTAGTAAATAGTTTACAATGAGTATAGTTGAGTATTTAAGCTATGAAATTTGAACATAGTTTAGACATGACATTTTTGAAACAGTTTTAAACTTTTGTCTTATTTATAAAATTAATTAAATCAGATTAAACAAATTAAATCAGTAATTTGTGTTGCAATAACAAATTATATGGTCATAAGATGAGTTACAAGGAGCACAAGGGTACATAAGGATACATGAGGTATAAGTTTCAACATTTGTACTAGATTATATTTGATAAACTATTTTTCTTTGAGCAATTAAGTAAGGGGTTTTGAGGCTAAATGGTAAGAATTATAGTAGACAGTTTACAATATAAGTATAGTTGAGTATTTAAGCTATGAAATTTGAACATAATTTGAACATGACATTTTTGAAACATAATAGTTTTATAATTTTGGATCATTTACAGTTTTATGTCTACATAATAGAATTATTAAATCAGATTAAACAAATTAAATCAATAATTTGTTTTGCAATAACAGTTTATATGGTCATTAGATGAGTTACAAGGAGCACAAGGGTACATGAGGATGGATTTCTTTATATTAGGTGGTTTATACATTATAAGATATAACATGGCATATACATTATGAGGTATAAGTTTCAACATTTGTACTAGATTATGTTTGATAAATTATTTTTCTTTGAGCAATTTTGTAGGGGGTTTTGAGGCTAGAGGAGTAACACAGTGAATAATGTTATTTGAGGCAGTGTAAAGTTATTTAATAACTTTGTAGGTATGTAATGTAAAGTACGTAGTGGGTATTTAGTTTTGGGCGAGTAGGTGTTTTTTTTTAGCAGAGTTTTGAATTGATGTACAGACTGGGTTTCTTTGGTAATCATAGGTAATAAATTCCAAATTTTTGGGCCTTTGATGTGCATTGCGTTTTTGCATAGTGTGAGGTGGACGCAGGGAACATCGAATAGTGATCTGTGCCTTGTGTTTTGTTCATGTGTTGGGGAACATCGAATAGTGATCTGTGCCTTGTGTTATGTTCATGTGTCCTGTTAAGGTTGGTTAGGAGAATTTTGAGTTGTGGGTTAATATTTGAGTTTAGTGTTTTATGTATGTAATAGGCACTGTAAAAAGTATGGATGTCTTGTATGGTGAGTAAGTTCAGACTTTTGAATATAGGTGGAGTATGTTGTCTAGAGTGGGAATTTGTTATCATTTGAACTGCAGCCTTTTGTTCTGTTATTAATGGTTTGAGGTGATTTATTGTTGTTGAGCCCCATGCACAGATTCCATAGGTGAGATAGGGGTAAATGAGTGAGTGATAAAGGGAAAGGAGAGCTGGTTGTGGAACATACTGTAGTACCTTATCTTGGATAGTATTCCTACGGTCTTGGAGACTTTCTTGGAAATTTGTTGTATGTGTCTTAAATTTGAGGCCACTGTCAAGGTGGATTCCTAAGAATTTTCCCTCTGTGAGTTTTGTGACAAGTGATCCGTTTATCATTATGTTAAGTGGAACATTTGTAGCTCTGTTTCCAAACGGAATGAAATAGGTTTTGTCAACATTGAGGGTAAGCTTGTTAGTCATCATCCAGGTAGATATTTTCTGTAATTCAGCATTTACAGTGTTTGCTAGTGTGACTGGGCATGGGTGAGAGAAGACGTATGTAGTGTCATCTGCAAATAGTATGGGTTTGAGTAGTTGAGATGCATTTGGTAGGTCGTTTATGTAAATGAGAAAGAGAAGTGGGCCAAGAACACTTCCCTGTGGGACACCAACTGTAATTGTTTGTGTGGAAGAGTTAGCTCCATTTGTGGACACATATTGGCTTCTGTCGCTAAGGTATGACTTTAGGTAGTTGAGGGAGTGCACTCTTATACCATAGTGTGATAATTTTAGATGTAACAGATCATGGTCAACTGTATCAAAAGCTTTACGTAAATCAATGAAGATTCCCAGTGGGATTTCTTTATTTTCAAGAGCAGTGTATATTATTTCTAGCATGTGTATGATTGCATCATTTGTGTTTTTATTAGGCCTGAAACCAAACTGACAGGGGTTGAGTATGTTGTGGGAGATGAGGTAGGAATAGATTTGCCTATGAATTAAAAAGTTAACCACTCTTATATTGTCTAGACTTAAGTAGTTATATGTGTACTATGATTAGTTTGCCTGAAATGCCCTGGCATGGTAGTGGCTTTCTTGTACTTAACAATTCAAAATTGTAATTATACATTGTAACCTTTGCAAAGAAATATAATCTTTATTTTTTAGAATGGTTTTTATGGGTTTATTGGTTGTTTCATGGTATCACTTGATAAAATGAAAGGCTTGCTACTGAAGTATAGATAATTTCAGTTGGTTTTAGGGCTGAGAGTGGCATAAATATTCAATTTTTGACAATTTTCCTGAGGAAGGATTGGGCCTTCCTTGAACCTCCACCCTTCCCCACTCTGTCTTTTGGGTTTTTACTAAGTTTACTTCAATTATTGAGATGCCCTAAATCATGACCAATCATTCTTGGTTATATTTTATTATCCAAGAAATAAGAGTTAAACTTCAGTATGTTGTGTGAATTCAAAATGGAGGGCAAGTGTAATATAGGAGACCTGGAGACATGATTAATGAACATATGAAAAATTGCTTCAGTGGTTGGAATGCCCATTTTGTTTATTTTGGACTACGTATTTTTAATTTTTTTTTTATTTTGTGTAAAATTAGCCAAATTGTCAATCAAATTCAACTCACTTTGTAGGGTAGCTCTGAAAATTGAAGGGGATTTTTTTTTTTCTAGCACTTCGGCCGTTTTCCACCAAGGCAGGGTGACCTAAAAAGAAAAACCCAAAAAGAAAGAAAAAACTTTCATCATCATTAAACACTTTCACCATCACTCATACATAATCACTGTCTATGCAGAGGCGCTCGAATATGACATTGTACAGTGGTCCCTCGAATAACGTAATTAATCCATTCCAGGAGCTAGTTCTTAACACGAAAAATTTGTAATTCGAAACCTTATTTCCCATAAGAAATTATGTAAATACTACAATTAATCCGTTTCCACCCAAAAAAAATTCACCAAAAATTCATTTTCTTAAAGAATAAATACTATAGTTTTACATACAGAAAACAATGAGAAATAAATATAAAGCACTAATTATAATGGACAAATGAACTTTTAAATAAGTTTTACCTTTATTGAAGACTCTTGTTGGCGTATGAGAGAGTTTGTTTGGAGAGAGGACAAAATAGTCCTTCAATATGACAATAATATCAACTCTACAGCTTATTTATCTAGCACAATTCATCTAATATGACATAATAAGCAATATTAATAACATTGAAACATGATATAAACTCTAGAATGAATAAAACATGTCATTACGAATCTGGAAGGACTGGTGGAGTGAGTGTTGGTGTTATTGTTGGGTATAAGGACTGGTGGAGTGTGTTGGTGTTGTTGTTGGGTATAAGGAGGAGATGGTGGCAGAGGACGGCACTCTTCTCAGTGTCCCTATAATCTCAAACAACATTGTAGAAGTTAAGTTTTGTGTCGTCATTATCTATCGATTAATCGCTTAACTTACTTAAGTAAGTTTATTCAGGTATGCACAAATCCAGTTATACATAGATTATCATACATAGCAGCATATGTGTAGAAAACCTAGGATAACCCAAAAAAGTCAAGACAGAGTGACTTATTTTCATTGCTACACTTTATCACTGGCTGGTGCTATAGCCTTTATCGACTTGTGAAGCTTCTTTGGACCCATGGTGACTTATTTCACAGTGACAATCACTTAACCAACAATAAACACAACAAAAGTATTTTGAATGTTTGAAAGAGCGTGCTGGGTAATGTTCTCTCAAGTGTAAACAACGCTTGACTGGCGTCCTGTCCGCCTCACCACGCTTGCACGGGCCAGGCGGACAGATCTGGTACGGTACGCTACACGAGTAAATGTACGCTACACGAGAAAAATATTTTGCGAAAAAACTTGTTACACGATTTTTACGTTATATGGAGCTTACGTTAGTCGAGGTTCCACTGTACTTCCCATTTTCAGGACATGTTCGGTTAACCGATTTCCCTGAATCCCTTCACAAAATATTACCCTGCTCACACTCCAACAGCTCGTCAGGTCCCAAAAACCATTAGTCTCCATTCACTCCTATTTAACACACTCACGCAGGCTTGCTGGAAGTCGAAGCCCCTTGCCACAAAACCTCCTTTACCCCTTCCCTCCAACCTTTTTTGGGGACGACCCCTACCCCGCCTTCCATTCCCTACAGATTTATACACTCTCCAAGTCATTCTACTTTGTTCCATTCTCTCTAAATGACCAAACCATCTCAAGAGCTCCTCTTCAGCCCTCTGACTAATACTTTTAGTAACTCCACACCTCCTAATTTCCAGACTACGAATTCTCTGCATAATATTTACAACACACATTGCCCATAGACAGGACATCTCCACTGCCTCCAGCAGCCTCCTTGCTGCAGCATTTACAACCCATACTTTACACCTATATAAAAGTGTTGGTACCAAAACTATTATCCAGTGGGCTGAGGAAGGGTTGTTGAGGTGGTTTGGACATGTAGGGAGAATGGAACAAAATAGAATGACTTTGAGAGGTAAGGGTAGGGGTCGGCCTAGGGAAGGTTGGAGGGAGGGAGGGAGTAAAGGAGGTTTTGTGTGTGAGGGGCTTGGACTTCCAGCAAGCATGCGTGAGCGTGTTAGATAGGAGTGAATGGAGACAAATGGTTTTTAGGACTTTACGTGTTGTTGGAGTGTGAGCAAGGTAACCTTTATGTAGGGAGTCAGGGAAACCGGCAGGCCGGACTTGAGTCCTGGAGATGGGAAGTACATTGTGTGCACTCTGAAAGAGGGGGGTTAATGTTGTAGTTTTATTACTGTAGTGTAAGTGTGCCTCTGGCAAGACAGTGATGGAATGAATGATAATGAAAGTTTTTCTTTTTCGGGCCACCCTGCCTTAGTGGGAGATGGCAGATGTGTTAATAAAAAATAATGGTACCACTATAGTACTCTCATACATTCCCTTCTTTGCCTCCATGGATAACATTTTTTGTCTCCACAGATACCTCAATGCATCACTCACCTATTTTTCCCTCATCACTTCTATGGTTAACCTCATCCTTCATAAACCCATCCACTGACAAGTCAACTCCCAAATATCTGAAAACATTCACTTCTTCCATACTCCCTCCCTCCAATGTGATATCCAATTTTTCTTTATCTAAATTGTTTGATACCCTCACTACCTTACTCTTATCTATGTTCACTTTCAACTTTCTACCTTTACACACCCTCCCAAACTCGTCCACTAACCTTCAGCAAAAAGTAACTGTGTCAAGTCTCATTTTGTATTTGATTCCCCATAATTTAATCCCACCCCTCTCCCCAACACCCTAGCATTTACTTCTTTTACAACCCCATCTACAAATATGTTACAACCATGGTGATATTACACATCCCTGTCTAAGACCTACTTTTACTGGGAGGTAATCTCCCTCTTTCCTACACACCCTAACCTGAGCCAAACTATCCTCGTAAAAACTCTTTACAACATTTAGTAACTTACTATCTATTCCATATACTTGCAACATCTGCCATTCTTGTGCTTACTTAATAGAACTGAAGGCATACTAGCAAAATAGCTAGAAATGGGGTCAAATTGAACATTAGAATTGGCTTAAAATAGGACTCAAATTTGTTAGAATCACCGATGCGTAAACTGCACTTTTGTAATTCATAAGTTTTTCCATCAGATTTTGAGTTTTTAGTGTCATTACCCTCACAAAAAGATTCTCTACTCTTTCTGAAGATAAAATTATTATTATTATTTTTATATGAAAAAGCACTTCACTGTCAGCACTTAATTTCTGTTGGTCACAACAGTGACCTTGAGCTCCCATTTCATTATTTTAAGTCAGTGGCTGTAGCTATCTGTATTTTGCATGTGTAAATTGTGGTTTCCTCTATTATTGAGTGTGTATTCAGTTTTTAAGAATGGCCCTATTAGTTCAGGTTTATCGATTTGAAGTCCATGTGAAGAACACAATAACATTTAATGTTCACTAGTTTCAACTACTGTAATAAGAAAGTGAAAGTGTAGAAATTCAGTAGTTAATTAACCTCAGTATTATTAAACAAGGTTAACTTTAGAAAGACAAAAGTTATCGTTTATTTCCAATAAAGTCCTTCCAGCCTTTCCAACTCATTACAGCCGACTGACTCCTTGATATCTCTTCAATACTTAGGTGAACAGGGGCAGCAGGTGTTGAGGAAACTTGCTCATACATCTTGTCTGACTTGGGAATTGAACTTTGGGTTATTTCTGTTGTGAGCCAAACACATCATCATTATCTGGTAATTGTAATCATAGATTAAGGGTGAAACCAGATACCATCATTAAGCATTTAGTACTGTAGTTAATACAGTACTGTGGTGTAATGTTTATCAGTAAATGTAAAAATGGTATATTAGGAATGCAATAGTTAAAAAATGTGATAGCTGTACAATTATTAATTCACTTTTTGAAATGTTTTAAAGTCTTAATGTTAAGAAAATTTGGCATGTTTAGCAATTATACCTAAATATGTACAGTTACTTACTAATACCCTTGATAACCAAACCTACAAGAACATCTGCAACTACTGTAGCATCACTTGACCACACATGAACAAATATTCCAGCTCCTCTATCAGCAGGCATTATCAAAATGACCCATAAAATTAATAAAGTCTTTAGGCTCAATGATGAGACATCAGTGAACAACTTTATAGTGGCAATCAGCAACATTGATTGGCAGAGAGATTTGCACAAAAGAAATAAAAACAGATATATTATGCCAACAGATTCAATTTGTTAATGAGAGAGATGGTATAAATCTTGGTAATAAATACTGACAAGTTGGTTTAGAAAGACACATAAGCAAACATTATGACATATTTATTAGAAAATATTTTGGTCCTGGGACCTTGATCACTTCTAACATACAGAAGTTGTAAGACATTATATATAGGCGGAGAGTGAGGTGTGAGCGACACATGGTGACCTGAAGAATGCCATGTTGGGATGAAGACGGGTAGGTGATGAGTCACATGATCTCATCGTCTACCCGTCCTCATCCCAACATGGCATTCTTCAGGTCACCGTGCGTCACTCACACCTCACTCTCCGCCTATATATAATATCTTTCAACCTCTGTATGTTAGAAGTGATCAAGGTCCCAGGACCGAAACGTTTTCTAATAAATATGTCATAGTGTTTGCTTACGTGTCTTCATAAACCAATGAGAGAGATGATAAAAAGACCTGGCACTAGTAAGTTTAACAAATTCAAAGAAATAGTTCTAATTAAACCTAGTGAATCTTCCTTCCAAGCCTCAGAGACAGCAAATAAACTAAAATGACTTCAACTATTGAAACAAATCTAGCCAACAAAATCCCAAACTATCCTGTCCAGGTTAGTGATTACCTCACTGATAATCATCCAAGCTCACTACCTATCTTCAACCACTTCAACTTATGGTGCTGAAAAACAAAGCCAATAACAAAGCACATACAGTGGACCCCCGGATTACGTCATTATTTCGTTCCAGAATGCTGTTCAAGTGCCGTTAGCGAACAAATTTGTTCCCATAAGGAATAATGTAAATTAGATTAGTCCTTTTAGACCCAAAAACATACACTTACAAAAGCACTTACAAAAATACACTTACATAATTGTTTGAGTTTGGAGCAGTACATAATCCGGGGTTCCACTGTACATGTATACCATCACTAATATACAAAAAAAGCTTCTCATGTATTATCACCAATTACTGCAGCATTGTACAATAAATCAGTTGCAGCCAAAACCTTTCCTAACTTAAAGTAGCAAAAGTTTCACCAATCTACAAAATTGGTAACCCTTCAGGAGTCAGTAATTACAGACCAATTTCTAATTTGCCTTTTCTGTCTAAAATCTTGAAAAATACTATAACAAATACTGTATACAAACACAATATCCTTAACCCATGTTAATTTGACTTCAGGCTGGGATGGAGTACCAATGATACAATAATACAGTTGCTCACCTCAGTCTGCTCCTCTCTTGAAAATAATGTTATCTGATGAAAATTTACCTGACTTGAGTGACATACACCACGTGACCATTAATGACTGTTCCTCAGGAACTCGATTGATTAACATGAGGGTTCCACATGGTTGTGTCTTGGACCCTCTGCTATTCTTTATCTACATATGTGACCTTCCTAATGTTTCACAGGAACTTAACCAATTCTATTTGTGGATGACACAACTTTCGTAATTTCAAATACAAATTCAGCTGCACCCTACAGTGCACTAAATGCCGAACTAGCCAAAATATCTACTTAGATTACAACTAACAAACTCTCACTCATTTTTGACATTATTGGGAAGAAAGCAAAAATGGTTCATTTGAACATAATGATAAACAATACATCAATCAATAGGCAAGATGAGGGTAAATTCTTGGTAGTATTATACCTGGATAGCAAACTAAAATTCAACACACACATCCAGAACATGTCTTAAAAAAAAGGGGGGGGGGCAGGGCATTCTCCCAAAAATGCAATATTATGTTCCCCAAACATTCCTGCTCACTTTGTACTACTATAATATATCCATACCTCACATATGGTACCTGTGCATGGGGATCAATAACAGCTAACCACCTTAAACCTCCTGTTATGCAGTAAATATCAGCTTTTACTCATTCAGGCTCCAGGCAACATACATCTCCTTTATTCAGAAGTTTAAATTTGCTGAACATGCAAAATATTCACACTTTCCATTGTGCACTAAGTCTACAAGACACTTGATTCAAACATTAACCCAGAGGCTAAATTCTTTCAGAACAAACAGACACAATACAAGGAGCAAATATCTCTCTGACATTCCACGTGCATGACTCAAACTGTTTAAGAACTCCATGCATATTAAAGCCCAAAATTTTTTAACTCACTGCCTGAAAATGCCAAAAGTTCTCCATCTGCCAACATTTTCACTAATATTCTTAAAAAGCATCTGTTAAATCTTGCATAAATGTTATATTCATTAACACTGGCCAGCTTGTCATTTGCAACCTGTTTCGTTGTACCTGTACTTATGATTGTACATAATGGGTTACTCAAGCTGAACTGATTTTCTCAGTGATATTAATCATATTCCAGGTTCAGATTTAATCAGTATGAAAGTCTTATGATTGATTTACCTGAAATGCATTGCAAAAATAGTATCTGTCTTCTGAGCAACAATTCTATTAAATTATATCTGTATTATATCATGATCAATATTTAAAACAATTGGTTGGAATGTATGACTATCTTAATTTCTTTGTATGGCTCTTAATAAATAAAAAAGTAATTTTTTATTTACAGTGGACCCTCGGTTTTCGTTCACCTCCAAAATAGAACAATTATGTAAGTGTATTTTCATAAGTGCTTTTGTAAGTGTATTTTTGGGGGTCTGAAATGGCTAATCTAATTTACATTTGTCCTTATGGGAACAAATTTGTTCGGTAACGGCACTCAAACAGCATTCTGGAAAGAATTTTCAACGAAAACCGAGGGTCCACTGTATTTGATAGTAATATTGTACTGTCTAATTTACTGTACTCTGTATTAGTATTCATTTTTGTCATTTTCTTATTTACCTTTTTCTCTGCATTTCAGATACTGAAAATCACCATGGCAGCTGATATCCGTGATACTGCTTCTGAATTTCCAACCTAAATGTGATGGGTAAATCTTTAGTGGAAGTGTTATGCCCAGTTCAGTAACCAAGATATAAAAAATGACATCTTTAATATGATGTGGCATGAGTGATTAGCCAATCCAGTATATTTGATAAACAAAACTTTTGGGATAAATAACCCAATAAGATGGCATTGAGTACCGGTGAAGTTATGCTAGACCTGTGCAGCTTGTTAGGCAGTAAAGATTAATGTGCAGCTTACTGCAGCTACATTCAGCTACAAAAATTCTTAAAGAATTGCAGCATATATGATGTGCATTCATTTTCATGCTTTTTATAAGCAGTGCATGCAAGAAAATTGTGAAGGCCAGTTAGCAAATTGTTACCTCTGGAAGTGAAGACAGGAACTCTGGTTTAGAATGTTATTGCTCAGGCCAGTGCATTGGCATTCTTGTTGTTATTGTTGTTGCTTACGTGTGGAAAATATCTTGTTCAATATTTTATTTAGAAAAAAGAAATTAAGCAACTTGTGATTGTGGTATTTCTTCAGACTTGCTTGGGTGACCAACTGTGAAAGAATCACAGACTGTATTTCAGGCAAACAAATCTGAATGTGATTTTGTACCTGAGGAGTTACCATATCATTAATGTCTAAGTCATTATTTTAAGTTGCTCTCGCCTAGAAACTTACAGCATCTGATAAAGCTAGTGACTAGGAAAGCTGGTATATATATATTTTTATATATACAATATATATATATATATCTATATATATTATCATATGTACATATACTGTATATATATGCAGTATATGTATTTATCTTGTACATACATAATACTATATGTATGAAGTCTTGTGTGTCGCAAATCGTCATCCAGTCTTCCAGTTCCGTTTTTGTGACGGGTAGAGTGAAGTGCTGATTATCTGCAGAAAAAAGTGGTAATCAAGTCTAGTTGTTTCTAATAATGGGAAAGTGCTATATTGTATATCCATTTAAGACATCTCTGTGTCTATAAAAATTGAAAATAAAAATAAAATTACCAATTTTATGAAAGCCATTAAACCCACGCCAAGATTCTTTAAAAAGTGTTGTGCAGTGTTGTGCTTGGAATATTTAGCCACAATGTTGCAGACCAGAAATCGCAGTGCTGGGAATGTCAGTAACAGTGACGACATCGTGAAGGCAGGCTATCTTAAAAAACTCAAGGTATGTCACTGAATTTTACCTTTTTCTTTATAACCATAGGTGATAGTAAGAAATACGTATACACTATGTCTGTGGTCTTACCATAATAAATTTTATTTTAGGCAACATCCATAAGACTGAAAATAAAAGCACCTCCTCAGAAACTGTACCAGGTAGCTGCACTCAAGTGGTGTTAGACAATGTTGTTTGTCATCACATAGTGCCACTTGCATGTAGCTACTGTAGACATTGAAGCAATGAAATAATTGCATTGTGTGTTGAGAAATATGCTTAAAATATAGGTGAAACAAACATTGGTAGTGGCTTTAGCTCTCAACTGAGGGACCAGGGTTTGATCCCTGGACGAGTGGAAATGTTAAGCATATTACCATTACCTGTTGCCCCTGTTCACCTAGCAGTAAGTAGGTACTTTGGTGTTAGCAAACTGTTGTGGGGCTGCTTCCTGGGGAAAGAATGAAAAAAAAAAACAGTGGAAATAAGCCAGACATTGTTGCATTACTCCGGGTTAATAATCTGAACAAAATCTACATGTTGGGCATACAGTTTATACACAAAGGGACATAAGATGAAGGCTAGTAATACTGTTTAATGTATGGTAATTGTGTCAATGCAGCATGAGAACAGATACAGTGGTACCCCGACTTACGATGTTATCATCTTACGTTATTTTCGATAACCGATATTTATAACGTAAGAAATTTGATTGTGACTTACGATGTTTGCTTCGTCTACCGACATTCGTACCGGACGTGTCCGCTTGGCGCCCAGCTGAGCGCGCACTCCAGGGAGCGTCAGTGCTATTGTTTACAAGCGAGAGCGACCACCCACCCACACCCACGCATTCATACCAGTATATTGTCATTATTCCACTGTTTTTAGTGCTTGCAACTGCTAAATAAGCTACCATGGGTCCAAGGAAAGATCCTAGTGCTAAGTCTGTGGTAAAGAATGTGCAGGGAGTGTAGCAGGCATGCAGGGAGTGTAGCATTTATGCAGGGAGTGTAGCAGGCATGCAGGGAGTGTAGCAGGCATGCAGGGAGTGTAGCAGGCATGCAGGGAGTGTAGCAGGGATGCAGGGAGTGTAGCAAAGATGCAGAGAGTGTAGCAGGCATGCAGGGAGTGTAGCAGGGATGCAGGGAGTGTAGCAAAGATGCAGGGAGTGTAGCAGGGATGCAGGGAGTGTAGCAGGGATGCAGGGAGTGTAGCAAGGATGCAGGGAGTGTAGCAAGGATGCAGGGAGTGTAGCAAGGATGCAGGGAGTGTAGCAAGGATGCAGGGAGTGTAGTAGGCATGCAGGGAGTGTAGCAAAGATGCAGGGAGTGTAGCAAGGATGCAGGGAGTGTAGCAAGGATGCAGGGAGTGTAGCAAGGATGCAGGGAGTGTAGCAGGCATGCAGGGAGTGTAGCAGGGATGCAGGGAGTGTAGCAAAGATGCAGAGAGTGTAGCAGGGAGTGTAGCAGGGATGCAGGAGTGTAGCAAAGATGCAGGGAGTGTAGCAAGGATGCAGGGAGTGTAGCAAGGATGCAGGGAGTGTAGCAAGGATGCAGGGAGTGTAGCAAGGATGCAGGGAGTGTAGCAAGGATGCAGGGAGTGTAGTAGGCATGCAGGGAGTGTAGCAAAGATGCAGGGAGTGTAGCAAGGATGCAGGGAGTGTAGCAAGGATGCAGGGAGTGTAGCAAGGATGCAGGGAGTGTAGTAGGCATGCAGGGAGTGTAGCATTCATGCAGGGAGTGAAGCAAAGATGCAGGGAGTGTAGCAAGGATGCAGGGAGTGTAGCAAGGATGCAGGGAGTGTAGCAAGGATGCAGGGAGTGTAGCAAGGATGCAGGGAGTGTAGCAAGGATGCAGGGAGTGTAGTAGGCATGCAGGGAGTGTAGCATTCATGCAGGGAGTGTAGCATTCATGCAGGGAGTGTAGCATTCATGCAGGGAGTGTAGCATTCATGCAGGGAGTGTAGCATTCATGCAGGGAGTGTAGCATTCAAAGAAAAGGCCAGTAACCCCAGAAAAGAACTTGGTACCTGCAGTGTTAATGGAAGGGATTCCCTTCCAAACACTAGCATACTACTCCACCTTCTCCCCCTCCCGTCCTCCACACATCAACAACTCTTCAATAAATGTAAGTGACATGTTATTGTTCAATATTTGCATGTGTATTTAGGTATTCTTTATTAAATTTTGTATTATTTAATGTCAAAAAGTTCTAAAAAATATTTTATTTAACTACTTTTGGAAGTCTTGGACGGATTAAATTTATTTCCATTATTTCTTATGGGGAAAATTGATTCGTTTAACGATTGTTTCGCCTTAAAATATGCCCTCTCTGACGGATTAATATCGTAAGTCGGGGTACCACTGTACTTCCCTCTTATGAAGAGGGAAGTATCTCTTCTCATTTTTTTAATATGAACTGAATAGAAAAATATTGTCTTAAGTGTTAAGGTTTCATATAATCATGGTTGGAGAATGTTTGTGAAGAATAAGAGTCATAATACCATGGCTGGAACTATTCACAACTAACTTATGAATTGGAGATAAATGATGGTTTGGTCTATGCCATAATCCCAACCTACTATGTGGTGATGGATCAGAGCATAGGCCAGTTTGTGAATAAACTGGTTTATGTATGTGGTATTTAGTAGTACATAATAGATTTTATTTTGGATTAACCCAGAGTACAGTGGTACCTCGGGATACAAACAACTCAAAACTCGAACAATTATGTAAGTGTATTTATGCAAGTGCTTTTGTAAGTGTATTTTTGGGGGTCTGAAACGGATTAATCTAATTTACATTATTCCTTTTGGGAACAAATTCGTTCAGTATCGGCACTCGAACAGCCTTCTGGAACGAATTAAGTTCGTATCCTGAGGTACCACTGTATTTGTAACCAGGGTAGCCCCCCCCCCCCAAAAAAAATAAATAAAAAAGTTTGTTTGACTATGAGGATTCCATTTTATTTCCACTGGGTCCTTTAAGCTTCTCTACTATTGGCCTACCTTTTATATACATTTGATGGGTTTTGAGAGTTTTACTAATCTTACTGCCCTGCCCTAGGCCAGGCTTGACTGGAAATAAAATTAATCCGTTCCAGACTTCCAAAAGTAGTAAAATAAAATATTTTTTAGAACTTTTTGACATTAAATAATACCTTTGATATACCTTTGAAGAGTTTCGAGAGTTTATCTACTCTCTGAGCCCGGCCATGGGCCAGGCTCGTCTGGTGCTTGCCTGGTCAACCAGGCTGTTGCTGCTCAAGGCCCGCTGCCCCACATATCCATCACAGCCTGGTTGATCTGGCACCTGGTGAAAATACTTGTCCAGTTTCCTCTTGAAGGCTTCTACACTGGTTCCAGCCGTGTTTCGGATATCTTCTGGTAAGATGTTGAATAGTCTGGGACCCCGGATGTTAATACAGTGCTCCGTATTGTCCCCACCGCACCCCTGCTCCTCACTGGGTTTATTTTACACTTCCTCCCATATCTCTCACTCCAGTACAGTGGACCCTCGGTTAACGAATACCCCGGAAATCGTGCAATTATGTAAGTATAATTTTGTAAGTTCTTGTGGAAGTGTATTTTTGGGGGTCTGAAATAGACTAACCTACGTGAAATTTTTCCTTAAGGGAGTAAATTCGTTCGGTAATGGCACTTGAGCAGACTTCAGGAGTGAAGTTTTTACGAAACTCGGGGGTCCACTGTATATTGTTATAGCAGTGTGCAGATTTGGGACCAGGCCCTCAAGTACTTTCCAGGTATATATTATCATGTATCTCTCTCTCCTCTGCTCCAATGAGTACATGTTCAAGACTTGAAGGCGTTCCCAATAATTTAGATGTTTCAATGGCTCAATGTGAGCCGTAAACGATCTCTGAATTTGTTCCAGCTCTGATATTTCTCCTGCCCTGAACGGTGCCGTCAGCACTGAGCAGTATTCTAAGTGAGGGAGCACTAGCGATTTGAAGAGTGTCACCATCGGCATTATTTCCCTTGTTTTGAAAGTTCTCAATACCCACCTCGTCATCTTCCTGGCTGTTGAGATCTTTGTCTTGTTATGGTCTTTAAAAGACAGATCAGCAGACATAATTATTCCCATGTCCTTTACGTGTTCCATTCGTTCTATGTGGTGACCCTCTTGCGTTTTGTATATAGTGTTCCTTTTGAGTTCTTCATTTTTTCCATACCTAAGCAGCTGAAACTTATCACCATTGAACGTCATGTTGTTCTCCACTGCCCACTGGAAGACCCTGCTTATGTCTTCCTGTAATTTTTAAGTGTCCTCTACCATAGTGACTTTCATGCTTATTTTAGTGTCATCTACAAATGATGATACAAAAGTGTGCTGGGTGTTTTTATCTATGTCTGCTATGAGGATGAGAAACAGCAGAGGTGCCAGGACAGTGCCTTGGGGCACTGAGCTTTTGACCTCGCTGATGCTGGATCTTGCCCTGTTCACTACTACTTTTTGTGTTCTGTGTGTTAGGAACTCAAAAATCCATCTGCCTACCTTCCCTGTAATGCCTATGGCCCTCATTTTGTGCGCTATCACTCCATGATCGCATTTGTCAAACGCCTTTGCAAAATCTGTGTAAATCACATCTGCATTTTGGTCGTCTTCCAACGCCTCCGTAATTCTGTCATAATGGTTCAGCAGCTGTGACAGGCATGATCGTCCCACGCTAATGCCATGCTGGTTTGGGTTATGTTGGTTGTGCTGGTCTATGAAGTTTGTAATCTGCCGTCTCATCACTCTTTCAAAGATTTTTATGATGTGAGAAGTTAGGGCTACTGGTCTGTAATTTTTAGCTAGTGCTCTACTACCTCCCTTATGCAAAGGAGCTATGTCTGCACTCTTTAAGGCCTCCGGTATTTCACCTAGATCTAAGCTCTTTCTCCAAAGAACACTAAGGGCTCTTGCTATTGGTACTTTGCACTTCTTTATAAATAAAGCATTCCATGAATCTGGTCTAGGTATAAGACATAAACTTGGTTTAGCTTGCCAAACAGTTAGTACAATTGTGAACTCTAAAGAGAAAGTATTGAAGAAAATTAAAAGTGCTACACCAATGAACACTAAAGTTATAAGAAAATGTGATGGCCTTATTGATGACGTGGAAAAACTATTACTGGTGCAGATTAAAAATCAAACTAGTCACAATGTGCCTTTAAAGTCGAGCCATCATCCAGACCAAGGCACTAAGCCTCTTCAGTTCTTTGAAGGCTGAGAGAGGTGAGGATGCTGCTGAAGATAAATTTGAAGCTAGCAGAGGCTGGTTTCAGAGGTTTTAGAAACCAACCTCACAACATCAAAGTGCAGGGTGAAGCAGTTAGTGCTGATACATTAGCTGCAGAAAATTATCCACATGACCTACCTAGGATCATTGAATATGGTGGATATGCCAAGCAACAGACTTTTAATATGGATAAAATTGCATTATATTGAAAGAAGTTGCCATTTAGGACTTTTATTGCTAAAGAAGAGAAGTCAACCCCTCATATAGTCTACTTAGTATTTATGTTTGCAATCTTGCCTTGTTTTCACTTCTATCAAAGTAAAAGTGCATGATTTTGTTAATGACTAATGTTTGATTGGTGACTTTGTGGCCATCAGTTTGAAGAGAGATTTGTGTTGTCATTATTTTTCCCTGCTTTACTTAAAATACCCTTGTATACATTGTAATTTTTTGATGAAACTGTTCTCATACTTTATTAGATTCACAAGCATTTTCCCACCACCATAACCCCCTCAATGTCTTTAGAAATGTCAGTGTTTGCAGAGAGCAAGAAAGCCACTCTGTGGAGAATTTCACTGGATTCCTTACCCAGGATGTGATCAACAACATTGCTAATACCCAGGCACCTATTTTCTGCTAGGTGAACAGGGGCAACAGATGGTAGAAAACATGCCCAACCTTACCATTTGTGCTGGGATGAAACCAAAGCCCTTCAGATAGTAGCTGAAGGGACAGGGGTCTACTACTCTAGTGTCTTTAGTTGCTGTTGTCATCCCCCCCCCTCCCCTTTCTTTTGCTGAAAGTGTGTAGTATATGGGAATACTATTAGGGAGTAGAAGTTTCATGGTGATAGCCCTAAAAATAAAAACTTTTTTATTTTTTTGTAAAGCAACACTCGTGTATGTCTACAGGAAACTGGGACATATGCAAAATGTTGCAGATGAGTGCACATGATTAAAAATGGATTACTTGAATTTTTTCATATTCCCAAAAGTATGAAAATGCATCATCATTTTTTTTTTTAAGTTTAGAATTTTTGTTTAAAATTTTCAATAAAAGATAATAAAAGAAAATATTTTGAGAGTGAATTTGATTAGCCTCGATATGAAATTCAAGAACAATGACTTGTATAACATCAGAAAGAATTTTTATGAGTCTTCAATAAATAATGAAGCTAGGTATGTATATGGATAGCATTTTTATGAGTCTTCAATAAATAATGAAGCTAGGTATGTATATGGATAGCCAAATACGTAACTTACTTCTGAGATGATCGCAGATAAAGAAATCATGTACAGTATTTTGTTTAATCAAATGGCTATAATTTTTTTCTAACCACCCATTTTTGCATCACTGTTGGTTGATAATGATTTTTATGCATTGAAATAAATAAATTAATGGCAGAACTATGTACAAAACAGCTTAAAATCTACTACATTCTTTGATTCAGAATGTGTATTCCAGCAAAATTTGTAATTTATGATAACTCAGCTTTGAAAAATTGCAGAAACAAACTTTAAATGACCCTATTATTTGAAAAAAAAAATAGAATATTTTAAAAATGAAAAAAAAGATCTGCAGGCAGAGGCCCTTACCATTGAAGGTGCTGCCATGTGAGCCACGAACTACCACAGCTGACAGTGCCGGGTATTGCGACCCCAGAATTGGGCCCCAATGTATATATTTTATGTATATTTCCATTTTCTATAATTTTATATTGCTGATATTCTCGATAATAGCTAAATCGTTAATATCGTGCTTTATATTATTATTGGACTAATATTTGACATTATTTGACTTAGCTATGTTCATTAGGTAGGATGTAACATTATAAATTGTGCTCATGTTTGTAGTAGCTGCCCTGGAGTTGGCAAACTACCGAATATGACACTAGGCTTGTTATACTGCCGGCGTCTAGTTGCTGGGAGGGAGTCACGTGATTCCACCAGAGGTGGGTGACTGCTGCTCCTTCCTCGAGAGCACTACGCAGCTGGACATCGTTGAGACAACACCTCTCTCCTGTCTCTGCTTGTTTTCTCGCCATTTAGACTCTGTGTGGTAGAGTATGTGTTCGGTGGTGAGACGAAACATACTTCTCAGGACTCTGTGTAACTCTGTTCACAGAGGATAGACTAGACAGTGATTTTCGACGTTTTTCTGGGTTGTGTGTCACATTGACACTGAGATAACTCAGGTCTCTAGCTACAGCTCCTGACCTAATTCGATAAGGCATCTGTGCACCGTCACAGTTTGGGATTGTTTATGCTGAACCTAGCTTCAGTAGAAAGGGAGGTTTGTGACTGTTTTGGAGGATCTATTGATGGTCCCCAGTTAGGGTCGATTTTCTATCTCCTGGTTCCTGACGCTGTGTTGCTGTTGTCTGTTATGTTGCTGTTCTGCGAATTGGTCATTTTACTGGTCAATCAAGCTGTTCTGATTGTCAGTTTGTTAGAGAAGCTAGCTTATGAGAAGTTCAGTCGGTCACTGGTTGAGTCGAGTCTTAAAAGTTACCTGGAGATCACTCATACACACATATATTCATATTTGCATATACATAACTGTATTATTGTAATTACTGACATTGTACCTGACGGTACTTTAGTCGTTTGGATATATGTGCCCTCAGCACAACATTATTATATATGAGAGCAGTGTAGGAGCTAACCTCCTAATTAACCTCCTAATTGATATCTTAATTAATATCTTTATATTTGATTTACTTTGCTACCCTAGATTTTCTCACTTTGATGATAAACATTTTAAATATATTTCGTTGGTTAGTACCCTATCAGTTGCAATCCTCTTAAGATATATAATATGTTGGATAATTGGACCAGGATACTGACTTTGTTGCAGAAGCCCAGTAACAGGCTGGATGCTAGAAGGGCTATCCTTTCCAGTGTTCACTGGAGATGTCTATTACTAATAGATATCGTGTCATTTTGTAACACCGGGTAAAAATGTATGAATGTAGTGTACTTACCTAATTGTGGTTGCAGGGGTTAATTCATAGTTCCTGGCCTGCTCTTCTTCACTGGTCGCTACTATGCAATGTATGATGCTTTTATTGCAAATGCCGTATTTGTTTATTAAGTCTACAGTCCATGAAGCTTCTGCTTTACTGTAACAACTGTACATTATTTTATCCTAAACAGAATACAAAATACAGGCATACATAAAATTTATTTAAGTTTCAGCAAAGTCAATAGTTCAGTATCCACTAGACACTGTCTTAGCACCACTACTGTTTCTCATCATCACAGTAGACGTAGACAAGAACTCTTACCCACAGCTTCATATCGTATTTTGCAGATAGTACGAAAAGACGTATGCAAGTCGCCTCAGTAGATGGCAGGAAAAAACACAAAAAAAATGTCTTCCAATGAGAAAAATTAAAATATGATGTTCATTTGACAAATTTCAGCTGCTTAGGTATGGAGAGAATGAAGACCCTAAAATAACCACACTTCACATAAAATCACAAAGTTAAATGTTGTTCTGTGTTCACAGCATCTCTCAAGGCAGGATATAAGAGAGCTGAGAAATGTGAAAATGTTGTTTAATTCTGTCATAACTGGTGGTAATGCCTCATCGCACTTTAACTGTTCTCTCTGGAATGGAGAATGGGAAGATACCTGATAATGATGTATGGAAGATACTGAGAACCTGATCTCTAACCTGCACACTGATTTAAAACTTGGAGTGAAAGATATGGGAGAAAGTAAGGAATAAATCCAATGAAAAGCAGATGGAGCCATGAGTACAATTAGAGAATATTGTCAACATCCATAGCCCAGGACTCCAGTATATTACCAACATATCTCAGAAATACAGTGGTCCCTCGGTTTTCGTGCATCTCCAAACTCAAACATTTATGTAAGTGTATTTTCGTAAGTGCTGTTGCAAGTGTATTTTTTGGGGTCTGAAATGGACTAACCTACGTGACATTATTTCTTAAGGAAGTAAATTCGTTCGGTAATGGCACTTGAGCAGCATTCTGGAACGAATTTTCGGCGAAAACCGAGGGACCACTGTACAGGTAAACCCTCAATATAACAGACTTTTAAATTAATTGGCAAAATCCACTGTATAAATTGTACTTTATATTCTTGTTGGCAAAAACTCTCTCTTCACACGCTGAGGATCCGGGTTCGATTCCCGGCAAGGGTGGAAACGGACGTGTTTCCTTACACCTGTTGTCCATGTTCACCCATCAATAAAGTGGGTACCTGGGTGTTAGTCGACTAGTGTGGGTCGCATCCTGGGACAAAACTGACCTAATTTGCCCGAAATGCTCTGCATAACAAGGGGCTTTCTATATAGTAGTACATATATTATTGATGTCAGCTAGGCCTGTATACCTTGTACATGTATTTGTAGAAATAAAGATATTATTTTATTATTATTATTATTAATGTTTATTGCAATATAACTAAATTATGTGTACCGTATGTTTTAGGTATACAGTAGAGTAATTAACCCTTTCAGTGGCTGTCACATAGAACTACATCATTGAGGCCAGGGTCCCTCACGTAGTTCTACATCATGAGCCCAGCTCGCTTAGATAAGCTGTGAGTGGTAAATTTTTGTCCTAGAAATGAGAGAATGGGTCTGTGCAGTGAGTGTGCACAGTAAAAAAAAAAATTCCTGCCCCAGGCAGTTTAGTTTAAAATAGGGATTTTCAGGTGTTTTCGAGGATAGTTATAAATAAGCTTCTCATAGCAGAAAGAAACTTATGACATTTTAGTCTGACTTGGACCATTAATTAATCACATTAGTTAATTAAGTCATAAGTTTCTTTCTCCTGTGTGCGGGTTATTCTTTCTAGGATGGTTTTTATTGGCTGTTTCCTGGTATCATTTGATAGATTGGAAGACATGCTACTGAAATAGAGGTAATTTTAGTTGGTTTCAGAACTGGCAGTAGCTTGAAATTGGGCTCAAAGTAGCAGAACTATTCTATTTTTGCTGATTTTGGGGGGGATCGGTAAGGCCCCCTCCACCCTCAGTCTGTTTTATTGGTTTTTAATAGGTTATTCAATTATTGGGATTCTGTAAACTATGACTAATCATTCCTGGTTATATTTTATTATCCGAAAAATAGATCAGATCTTCGTTTCTTTGTGTGATTATGAATTCAAAATGGAAGGCAAGTTTAATATAGGAGAGGCCTTGGACATGATTAATGAACAAAAGAAATGTCTACATTGTTTATTTTGGACTCTTATTTTTAAATTGGTATTTTTTAATTTTGTTAAATTGGCCAAATTACCTAATTCTGTTCACTTTATAGGGTAGTTGTAATAGTTGAATGGTCAGTTTCTTGTGGTCAGTCGATAGAATGAAAGGCATACTAGTGAAATATAGAACTCAAACTGGGCAAAATCGCCAGTGCACAAATTGCCATCAGACCATTAACTGTGCGCTTTCTTAACCCTTTCAGGGTCCAAGGCCATTTTTGGAAGGGGTGTGCCAGTGTCCAAGAATTTAAAAAAAAAAATTCTTATATTTTCTTATGAAATGGTAGAGAATCTTTTTCTGAAGGTAATAAAACAAAAAGTATGAAATTTGATTGAAAATTGACGAAATTATGCGCTCGCGAATTTTGATGCGTCAGCGATATTTACGCAACGGTGATTTTGCCAACTTTGACTCCCATTTTAGGCCAATTACATTATTCCAGTTGACCAAATTCTTTGCTATTTCACTAGTATTACTTCTATTCTATCGATTGAGCACAAGAAATCGCCCAGTCAAGTGATTGGAAATTGGTAATTTAGCCAATTTAACTCAAAGTTCAAAATATTTGAGGCCATTTGTTTACTCTTGAAGATTGGCAAAAATTTAACATTTCCGCTACTTTGAGCTCAGTTTCAAGCCATTTCCAACACTAAAACTAATCAAAATCATCTCTATATCTGTAATATATCTTCCATTCTATCAAATGAGATCAAGAAATCGCAAATACAACTATAAAAAGTACACGAAAAAACACTGCAAAGTTGCTGTTTTAATCGAAAATTGCGGTTTCAGTTTTTTTCTCATTATGCACTGTGTGCTGCAGGATTTGTTTTATGTGGTGCACACTTACCACATAGATGTATTCTCTCATATCCAGGCCCAAATTTACCGCTCACAGCTTATCTGAGTGAGCTGAGCTCATGACATAGAACTACGGTTTGGACCCTGAACTCAAAGCCGTAGAACTACGGCACGGACCCTGAAAGGGTTAATTCCACAAGTTTTCCATCAAATTTTGTACTTTTGATATTATAACTTTCAGAAAGATTCTCTACCATTTCAGAATATTTTTTTTATGTGGACATTGAGATCAGTGTATTTATTTTGCAGATCTGGACATTGAAAGATATTTTTTTTTCAATAGTGTTTTAATTTAACAGGCATTTGGGCATTTCCCCCTATTAGCTCATTACTGTATTGCCAGAACAAAGATAAAGCTTTCTGGAAGTTGAACAGCTGCCTTCTACAAGTCTTGGATCAGCCGAGTTGTAATGGTTTTGTAGGCCTGTGGGCTGCTAGCACAAACAGACTCGCTGACTAAGAAGTCATTAGAGCAGCCTGATCTCAGGCTGGGCTGTGGGAATGGAAGATCCCTTGAACCTGGTCACAGGTAAAAGTATTGTACATGTACAGTTTATATGAAGACAGAATAAGTGGAGGCTTGCATTTATCTCGCCAGTAATTTTAGTTACATACCAGTTGGACAGCTCTTGAGTCAGTCGGCTCTGATTCCATCAATATTACAAGTGTCTGCAGTGCTACTGGAAGAGTTTAAAATATTTTTCTTTAGCTAGGTAGATAATTGATAAAAAATTAAATGTTAGACACTTCTGAAAAAATTGAATTTGGGTGTTCAAGTGACTCCCTTAAAGTACAAATGGTTCGGACTACTGCAGATTAGTGGCTCCAGTGATGCAGAAGGGCAATATTTCTCTTAAGAATTATAGATTTAATGAAGGAATTATTATGCTAGTATTCCAAGTTTGGGAGATACTACAACTGTGCTTCAAGTACTACAGGTCAGTCATCACTAATCCGGCATCATTGGGACCTGTAGTGTGCTGGATTACAGAGTTGTTAGGTTAGAATACACATAATTAACCTATCAATAGTGACACTTTCTGCTACATCTTTCTCATTTTTATCACTGCTTTCTCCTCCACTGGCTTGCTGCTGTGGATTTACAACCATCTGCACAATTTCTGAGTCAGTATAATGATGAAATTTGCAATTATGCTTGCCAAAATTAGTGCCGGATTAGTGATGGCCGACTTATACTATAACCTTCACCACTCATTTTGTTCATGTTCTTGGTGCCAGGTAAACCACAACAATTATATGATATTGAAGAGATGTAGTACTTTATACTGAATTCGTATATAATTACATTTCATAATTATATTCACTTTTGCCTTTAAATCTCTGCCAAGAAAAGTGGAGACTCTAACCTTTCAAAGACACTGTGGTCTAAATGCCTTTCTGCACATTTGACTTATTTTCCTAACCAGAAATTTCAAGTCTTATCAGCAGTTCCAGCTGGTAGGGAGAAAAGTTGTGTCTACTTCCATAGGATAAAAGTTATTGTGTATTGAATTTAATTCCACATATTTCATGAATTTTCAGTACGTACTGTATTACTGTAGTTTCATGCATTGATTACCTTCTTCATCAAGAACCAACTTGAGGAACTTGAGTTCCTTCTTTAAGACAGCTAGGGTTATATTGATAATGTTCCTTATGTAGTCCAAATTGTTTTCCAGTAAATTTTCCTGTAAATGTTGAACTATTACTTGAATAAAAACTGTACAGAATTAAATGTGTGCCACATGTACTAAAGTACATACTGTACTGTACAGTTTTCATATAGTAGGTTGGTGATCCTTGTAACAACTTTTAATTAAGTACTGTAATTACTGTAGATAGATTCCCAGTATCCTGTGCCTGATAAATCTCAATATTGTTCTGTACAATTTTATAAAGTAAAAAAAAAACATGAAGGATATATTTTACAGTGTGCAAGTGTAGGTAATAAATAAGCTTAGAAAAGTCTGATTTGTTATGCATATGAAAATATTGTCACTTATCAGGTATTTTTTTTTTAATATTTCTTATCATTTTTGATAAACATCAGCCAAAGCTTTGCATCATCTCTGCCACAAAATAACTTCAGAGTATAATTACCCCAAAGCATGTGCAGTGAACTAGTATCACATTTTGGGTTATTTGTTGGATGTCAGGCCATAATGTGTAACAGTATTTTGAAATCTGGCTGCATTTTTTAAGTTTCTGCTATGTGCTGTTATTTAGAGTAGGGATGGGACAATACCAAAAATTTTGGTGGTGCTGATACTCAGTTTTGGGCTGATATAGTTAAAATTAGTTTATACCCACAGTTGCCTATATTTTGTCAAACCTCTAATACAGAGCATTGAATTATTGAAATGCTTTTAATAGCCTTAATGGTGTTTGAAACAATTACTTCTAGTTAGTTAAACTTCTCAGGACACCCCTGTTTTTTATTATTATTGATTTTTACTGTGCTTTTCCTGTATAAAACTGAATTTATATCAAACAGTATACAGTGCTCATTTTTTTTTTTAACCTTACGGTTTTGGGGGAGAGTAAGATGTGGCTGTCAGTTTGACTGTAGCTCTTGACAGTGGTGAACAAGTTTTGATCATCTCAATTTACAGAGCACATCATCTAATGAGGCTTGATGTACAGTATAATAATAATATACCATCTTGTTTTTTATTAACATTGAGAGCCCTCCTAGTGAGAGTGACAACCTCAGCAAGGAAGATAAAATCAACAAATGATTTAGTAGTTTGTCCATAACCAAGAGCATTCTGGATTTAACAAAGTAGAAACACCTCCAGAAGCTTGAGAATTTTTCTAGTCAAATTCTGTGCACAATATGAAGTTCAATGATGAGAAATTTCAATTACTCAGATATGGAAAACGTGTGGAAATTAAAATCTCATCGGAGTACAAAACAAATTCCAGCCACACAATAGAGCGAAAAACTAATGTCAAAAACCTGGGAGTGATCATGTCAGAGGATCTCACCTTCAGGGACCATAACACCGTAGCAATCGCATCTGCTAGAAAAATGACAGGATGGATAATGAGAACCTTCAAAACCAGGGATGTCAAGCCCATATTGACACTTTTCAGGTCGCTTGTTCTATCTAGGCTGGAATATTGCTGCACACTAACGGCACCTTTCAAGGCAGGTGAAATTGCTGACCTAGAAAATGTGCAGAGAACCTTCACGGCACGCATAACTGCGATAAACCACCTCAATTACTGGGAACGCTTGAAGTTCCTAAACCTGTACTCCCTAGAACACAGGCGGGAGAGATACATTATTATATACATGTGGAAAATTCTCGAGGGATTAGTACCAAACTTGCACACGAGAGTCACTCCTACGAAAGCAAAAGACTCGGCAGGCGATGTAACATCCCCCCAATGAAAAGCAGGGGTGCCACTAGCACGTTGAGAGACAACACAATAAGTGTCAGGGGCCCAAGACTGTTCAACTGCCTCCCAGCATACATCAGGGGGATTACCAACAAACCCCTGGCTGTCTTCAAGCAGGCACTGGACAGGCATCATATATTAAGGGAAGTTCCTACTGTCCGTGTCTGTTCTATTCCTCTACCTTGCGCGAAAGCCCAACTACCTACGGCGGCTTCTCGCTCTTTCTTTCTAGACCACTTCCGTTCTCATTCCCATGCCATCGCAGTATACACCGATGGTTCAAAGTCATCTGACAGCGTCGGATTCGCAGCAGTGTTTCCGGACAGCGTTGTACGAGGGCATCTATTACCCTCGGCTAGCATATTTATGGCTGAATTGTATGCCATTCTTGTGGCACTTATCCGTATTGCATCTATGCCTGAGTCACCATTTGTGGTCGTTTCAGACTCCCTTAGTTCTTTACAGGCTATCCGTAAAATTGATACACCTCACCCCCTAGTTCTTCGTATCCACCTTTGGTTACGCCGTATCTTTAGCAAGCATAAAGATATTGTTTTTTGTTGGGTCCCTGGTCATGTTGACGTACAGGGCAATGAACAGGCAGACACTGCTGCGCGGTTAGCAGTACATGACCTTCCAGTTTCATATAGAGGTGTTCCTTTCACGGACTATTTTGCGGTCATTGCTACCCACCTTCGCACCCATTGGCAACAACGCTGGTCTGACCTGCTGAATAACAAACTTCATTCTATTAAACCGGTTATAGGTTTCTGGCCTTCTTCTTGTTACCAGTGTCGAGGTTTGGAGACTACTCTCTCCCGTCTTCGCATCGGCCACACTCGTCTTACTCACGGGTATCTCATGGAGAGGCTCCCTGCCCCTCTCTGTGAGCATTGTCAGGTTCCAGTGTCTGTTCGACATATCCTGTTGGACTGCCCACTCTATCAACGAGCACGCAGAATTTACCTCAACGAGTCTTCGCTCTGCGGCCCTTTCTTTACCTTCCCTTCTTGCAGATGGACCCTCCTTTAATCCTGACTCTCTCATTGACTTTTTGACAGAAACTGACTTACTACACAAACTCTGAAGATTATACCTCTAGCACCTCCCTCAGTCCCTTCTACCTCGATCTCTTGCTACCCTCCATCCCAGCACTATCCACCGTCATCTTGCACTCCATACCCTACTAATCGTACATCTCCCTCTTACAACCCACTCTCCCTGCATCCTACAATAACCTGCAGCGCTGTATAACCCCTGTGGTTTAGCGCTTCTATTTGATTATAATAATAATCAAATGACCCATTACTAGTTAAGCACCCGTTGGTTTACCATAGCTAGAAAAAAGCATTTCCTAGTAGTAGTGGCCAAAGTTGCATAATACAGGAAGACAAATTAGGTGTGTGTAGAGAGTATAGCCGTTCATTAAGTGATCTGAGGCGAATGTTTGTAAGTGTAGCCTACAAGAGGTGTAGGCTGAATGGAAGTCTTTTATTTGTACTTAATGAGATAATAGCAGTGTATCACTACACTGTTCTAAATGAAAGTTACCTTTGTGAAAACAAATGTTAGCAATATCTTTTAATATTTAATTGCGTAATATTGTTTTATTCATGAAGTAATGAAATTTGCCAGCCTGAGCTGGGAGGCCTCAGTAAGGCAATATCAATATGGATTCAGTAAGTGTAAATTCAAGATTTGTTTTTGTTCCAGCAAAGGTGTAGTTTGATTCTTGAGAATTACCTTCTCTCAGGATACCTAATCAACAACACCGAGAAAAAGAATGCATGTGAATAAAATATAGTATGGTAGAATCAAGCGGGGAAGCGAGTGATGCCAATTAGGTCAGGGTATGCTAGGTTGGCTGGCCAGGTGGGTAAGAGTGGCCAACTTAAACTGGCCTGTCTCTCATCCATACCCTAATCTCTTGTAACTGTCGCCGGCCACAGCCACCACCACTATCATGCCTAGCATGACTACGCATTTCGGGCACTAATAATAATTATAATAATAATATTTTTATTTCATTGCAAGAGATTTTGTAATTACAATTATGAATTGCAGTGCAAAGAGAGCCACTATCATGCCATGGCATTATGGGCAGACTAACTATATTGATGCAGGTTATGGTTTTGTCTTGGCATGATATACAGTTTCTATTGAAGCTCCTATATTGCAGTATCTCAGGCAAACTTATCATAATCAATATCATTTTACTTATGTGGGAAAGGCTTTCCTCAGATATTAATAGTTTTTACTTGTGCTGAAATGAATTCTGTGAAGCTGCCGCATTTACTAAATCCATTGCCCGTAGCTCGATTGCTAACGCACTCAGCTCAAATTGAGCTCCGTGGTTCGATTTCCGGTACGGGTGGAAACATTAGGAGGTGTTTCCTTAAGAAAACTGCTGTCCCTGTTCACCTAACAGTAAAATAGGTACCCACACCGACTGGTGTGGGTCGCATCCTGGGCATAAAATTTAGTGTGACTTTGTAAATGGTCAAGTTGGACCGAAACGTCGTGGTAAGTTCCTCTCTGCTATGTGCGGGTTATTTGTGTATTGTTGCAGTCACGGTGTTGTGACTTTTTGTTATTGATAAAATTGACCCAATGTGCGGGAAATGCTCTGCATAACAATGGACTTTCTTTATAGTAGTATGTCATTGATGTTAGCTAGGCCTGTATACCATGTACATGCACTTGTAAAACTAAAGATTATATTATTATTATTATTATTATTATTATTATTATAATAATCCTCATCTAGTTTTGCTTAATAATGTATCCAGTTTTGCTTAATAATGTGAAGCTCTAAACCTATGGGGGATCATTCACTGCTAGTAGTATTGAAGGTTCGACTTTCCGTCCAGTAATTGAAAGAGCAATGGTACTTAGGGCGGTATAATGTATTAAGCAAGACAAATTGCATAAAATACCGGCATCGTGGAAAGAGAGATACAAATGCAATATAATGAGTATTTTTTATTGACAGATTTGTTTGACTTAATAAAGCCCACCCACCCTCTGGGCGAAACATTGTCAGTAAAGAATCGCATTTATCTTTTTACCCCTTGGTGTATTGATTCACGGTGAAGGTGAGAGGGTCGATTTATGAGTTGTTTTGTAAGAGGAATATAGTGGTGGCAGGTGGGGAGCAGTGGTTACGCTCTCATTGCGATGACACCAGCCTTGGGCACACAACACTTCTCAGTGTGTGTTTGCCCTTCCTCTACACACTTCACTACTAATTAGAGATGTGGGACTTGCGACTGGCACTCTTCCATGCTTCACATGGGACGTGGCACTCTTCCATGCTTCGTGTGGGACGTGGCACAATTCCATGCTTCGTGTGGGACGTGGCACAATTCCATGCTTCACATGGGTTGTGGCCCTCTTCCATGCTTCACATGGGTTGTGGCACTCTTCCATGCTTCACATGGGTTGTGGCCCTCTTCCATGCTTCACATGGGTTGTGGCACTCTTCCATGCTTCACATGGGTTCTGGCACTCTTCCATGCTTCACATGGGTTGTGGCCCTCTTCCATGCTTCACATGGGTTGTGGCCCTCTTCCATGCTTCACATGGGTTGTGGCACTCTTCCATGCTTCACATGGGTTGTGGCACTCTTCCATGCTTCACATGGGTTGTGGCACTCTTCCATGCTTCACATGGGTTGTGGCACTCTTCCATGCTTCACATGGGTTGTGGCACTCTTCCATGCTTCACATGGGTTGTGGCACTCTTCCATGCTTCACATGGGTTGTGGCACTCTTCCATGCTTCACATGGGTTGTGGCACTCTTCTATGCTTCACATGGGTTTTGGCACTCTTACATGCTTCGTGTGAGGCTGTCTCGTTTCGCTACATGGCAGGCTGACCTCTCCCACCGTATAAACGCCCCTCCCCTCCCACCCATAATGGTATGTGCACATAATTTAGAATGGAGGTTACCCATAGTCTTATGAGGTAGTTGACTCCCCCATAGTGTTGTGAGGTTTTACCTGGAGAGGGTTTCGGGGGTCAACGCCCCAGCGGCTCGGTCTGAGACCAGGCCTCATGATGGATCAGGGTCTGATCAACCAGGCTGTTACTGCTGGCCGCACGCAAACTGACGTACGAACCACAGCCCGGTTGGTCAGGTACTGACTTTAGGTGCCTGTCCAGTGTCTTCTTGAAGACAGCCAGGGGTCTATTGGTAATCCCCCTTATGTATGCTGGGAGGCAGTTGAACAGTCTTGGGCCCCGGACATTTATTGTGGTGTCTCTCAATGTACTCGTGGCACCCCTGCTTTTCATCGGGGGAATGTTGCATCTCCTGCCGAGTCTTTTGCTTTCATAGGGAGTGATTTTCATGTGCAGATTTGAAGGTAGTTAACTCCCCCACCGTGTTGTGAGGTAGTCGACCCCCCCACCGTGTTGTGAGGTAGTCGACCCCCCACCGTGTTGTGAGGTAGTCGACCCCCCCACCGTGTTGTGAGGTAGTCGACCCCCCACCGTGTTGTGAGGTAGTCGACCCCCCACCGTGTTGTGAGGTAGTCGACCCCCCACCGTGTTGTGAGGTAGTCGACCCCCCACCGTGTTGTGAGGAAGCTGTCTCCCCCACAGTGTTGAGGTAGTTTACTCCCCCACAGTGTTGAGGTAGTTTACTCCCCCACAGTATTGTGAGGTAGTTTACTCCCCCACAGTGTTGTGAGATAGTTTACTCCCCCACAGTGTTGTGAGGTAGTTGACTCCCCCACCGTGTTGTGAGGTAGTTGACTCCCCCACCGTGTTGCGAGGTAGTCTACTCCCCCACAGTGTTGTGAGGTAGTCTACTCCCCCACCGTGTTGCGAGGTAGTCTACTCCCCCACAGTGTTGTGAGGTAGTCTACTCCCCCACAGTGTTGTGAGGTAGTCTACTCCCCCACAGTGTTGTGAGGTAGTTTACACTGCCCACATCCACAGTGTTCTGTCTTGATACAAAAATGTTATAATGCATTTTTTTGCAGAGTCATTTTCTTGAGGGATTAAGATAATTGCAGTTGGTACAATTGGCATTTTAAGTATCCTGTGTATCAATGACTGGCTGGCTGGCTGGCTCAGACAGACAGACAGACAGAAAAGTAATTATGTAGAAAGTTAGTAACGGTTCAGGTACTCTTGTTACTTAATTTTAAAGATAGCATTTGATGCGAGTGTAGCTATGGTTAACCTCTCTTTGGGGAGAGAAGGGTACCACCTTCTTACTGGGAAAGGGCTCTCCAATGAAGGAATTGGAGCGACTTTTTTCTTCCTTCCATTAAATGTATAGGTAGTAGCTTGGTAGAAAGCAACAATATAGGGAGGCTCTACTGTCTTGTCAAGTGACCGCAAAATGGAAACCTGTTAGCTTTTTGCACCCTGGGAGGATTGCTGATCTTTCTCATGAACACGCAAGATGACAAGTCTTACAAACTTATATTCAATGTACACATGCTTTTACTTTTCTGTGTGCTTCTTGATAATTCTCAGTACTATAATATTTCCTTTCTAACCTAGGAGGTTTGGTCTAAGACAGGGTCCGTGTGGAGCAAAGGACCATACAGGATATTGCAAGATCCAAGCTAAGAACTACCTGTAGAATTGGACCATTATTGAGAGGAGATTCGTATACTGACGATGAACAGGAAATGAGTGAAATCCTAAGAGAACAGTACGAGTCGGTGTTCAGCAACCCACTAAATGACATCAAGGTACAAAATGCAGAAATATTTTTCACTCCAGCAGAAGGCCGCGCAGACCAACTAACTGACATACCTGGAGTTTACCTGGAGAGAATTCCAGGGGTCAACGCAACCGCGGCCCGGTCTGTGACCAGGCCTCATGTTGGACCAGAGCCTGATCAACCAGGCTGTTACTGCTGGCCGCACGCAGTCCAACGTACGAACCACAACCTGGCTGGTCAGGTACCGACTTTAGGTGCCTGTCCAGTGCCTGCTTGAAGACAGCCAGGGGTTTGTTGGTAATCCCCCTTATGTATGATGGGAGGCAGTTGAACAATCTTGGACCCCTGACACTTATTGTGTTGTCCCTCAACGTGCTAGTGGCACCCCTGCTTTTCATTGGGGGGATGTTACATCGCCTGCCGAGTCTTTTGCTTTCGTAGGGAGTGATTTTCGTGTGCAAGTTTGGTACTAATCCCTCGAGAATTTTCCACGTGTATATAACAATGTATCTCTCCCGCCTGCGTTCTAGGGAGTACAGGTTTAGAAACTTCAAGCGTTCCCAGTAATTGAGGTGGTTTATCGCAGTTATGCGTGCCGTGAAGGTTCTCTGCACATTTTCAAGGTCAGCAATTTCACCTGCCTTGAAAGGTGCAGTTAGTGTGCAGCAATATTCCAGCCTAGATAGAACAAGCGATTTGTAAAGTGTCAACATGGGCTTTGCATCCCTGGTTTTGAAGGTTCTCATTATCCATCCTGTCATTTTTCTAGCAGATGCGATTGCTACGGTGTTATGGTCCTTGAAGGTGAGATCCTCTGACATGATCACTCCCAGGTCTTTGACATTAGTTTTTCGCTCTATTGTGTAGTTGGAATTAGTTTTGTACTCCGATGAGATTTTAATTTCCTCACGTTTTCCCTATCTGAGTAATTGAAATTTCTCATCATTGAACTTCATATTGTTTTCTGCAGCCCATTTAAAGATTTGGTTTATGTCTGCTTGGAGTCTTGCAGTGTCTTCAACGGTGGACACTGTCATACAGATTCGGGTGTCATCTGCAAAGGAAGACACGGCACTGTGGCTTATATCCCTGTCTATGTCCGATATGAGGATGAGGAACAGGATGGGAGCGAGTACTGTGCCTTGTGGAACAGAGCTTTTCACATTAGCTACCTCAGACTTTACTCTGTTGACTACTACTCTTTGTGTTCTACTTGTTAGGAAATTATAGATCCATCTACCAACTCCCATAGATTTCGAAAAAGAAATGGATAACATGCCCACTCACTCAGCACCTGGACCAGATTCATGGAATGCTTTATTTATAAAGAAGTGCAAAGTACCATTAGCAAGAGCCCTTAGTGTTCTTTGGAGAAAGAGCTTAGATCTAGGTGAAATACCGGAGGACTTAGAGTGCAGACATAGCTCCTTTGCATAAGGGAGGTAGTAGAGCACTAGTTAAAAATTACAGACCAGTAGCCCTCACTTCTCACATCATAAAAATCTTCGAAAGAGTGATGAGACGGCAGATTACAAAGTTCATGGACCAGCACAACCAACATAACCCGAACCAGCATGGCTTCAGAGCGGGACGATCATGCCTGTCACAGCTGCTGAACCATTATGACAGAATTACGGAGGCGTTGGAGGACGACCAAAACGCAGATGTGATTTACACAGATTTTGCAAAGGCGTTTGACAAATGCCCTCCATTTAGGTGCCAGATCAACCAGGCTGTGACGGATATGTGGGGCAGCAGGCCTCCAGCAGCAACAGCCTGGTTGACCAGGCAAGCACCAGACTAGCCTGGCCCATGGCCGGGCTCCGAAAGTAGTGAAACTTTCGAAACTCTTCAAAGGTATATAATAAGAGTTGTCAGGAAGTGGAATAGTCTGGAAAGTGATGTACCGGAGGCAGGATCCATACATAGCTTTAAGAAGAGGTATGATCAAGCTCGTGGAACAGGGAGAGTGACCTAGTAGCGACTAGTGAAGAGGCGGGGCCAGGAGCCTGCGAATCGCCTCCTGCAACCACAACTAGGTGAGTACACACACACACACACAGAAACAAGGGGTCACAATTGGAAGTTGAAGACTTCCACGAGTCAAAGGGATGTTAGGAAGTATTTCTTCAGTCAAAGAGTTGTCAGGAAATGGAATAGCCTAGAAAGTGACGTAGTGGAGGCAGGAACCATACATAGTTTTAAGACGAGGTTTGATAAAGCTCATGGAGCAGGGAGAGAGAGGACCTAGTAGCAATCAGTGAAGAGGCGGGGCCAGGAGCTATGACTCGACCCCTGTAACCACAAATAGGTGAGTACACACACACAATACACACACATATACACACATATACACACACACATACACACATATACACACACATACACACATACACATATACACACACACATACACACACATACACACATACACACACATACATACACACACACACACACACACACACACACACACACACATGCATTCCAATAAACAACATTTGCAAATCTGGTAGGGAGAGTCTGGCAGCGGGGTGGCGCCACCCTAATATTAGACCGTTACAAACAACACGTTTTTCACCTAAGTTGTGAGGATGAGTTGCAGTAGCAGAAGCAGAGATGAAGCACAGTAGTAGCAGCAGCAGCAGCAGAGATGAAGCACAGTAGTAGTAGCAACAGAGATGAAGCACAGTAGTAGCAGAAGCAGAGATGAAGCACAGTAGTAGCAGCAGCAGCAGCAGAGATGAAGCACAGTAGTAGCATCAACAGAGATGAAGCACAGTAGTAGTAGCAACAGAGATGAAGCACAGTAGTAGTAGCAACAGAGATGAAGCACAGTAGTAGCAGAAGCAGAGATGAAGCACAGTAGTAGCAGCAGCAGAGATGAAGCACAGTAGTAGCAGCAGCAGAGATGAAGCACAGTAGTAGCAGCAGCGAGATGAAGCACAGTAGTAGCAGCAGCAGAGATGAAGCACAGTAGTAGCAGCAGCAGAGATGAAGCACAGTAGTAGCAGCAGCAGAGATGAAGCACAGTAGTAGCAGCAGCAGAGATGAAGCACAGTAGTAGCAGCAGCGAGATGAAGCACAGTAGTAGCAGCAGCAGAGATGAAGCACAGTAGTAGCAGCAGCAGAGATGAAGCACAGTAGTAGCAGCAGCAGAGATGAAGCACAGTAGTAGCAGCAGCAGAGATGAAGCACAGTAGTAGCAGCAGCAGAGATGAAGCACAGTAGTAGCAGCAGCAGAGATGAAGCACAGTAGTAGCAGCAGCAGAGATGAAGCACAGTAGTAGCAGCAGAGATGAAGCACAGTAGTAGCAGCAGCAGAGATGAAGCACAGTAGTAGCAGCAGCAGAGATGAAGCACAGTAGTAGCAGCAGCAGAGATGAAGCACAGTAGTAGCAGCAGCAGAGATGAAGCACAGTGTAGCAGCAGCAGATGAAGCACAGTAGTAGCAGCAGCAGAGATGAAGCACAGTAGTAGCAGCAGCAGAGATGAAGCACAGTAGTAGCAGCAGCAGAGATGAAGCACAGTAGCAGCAGCAGAGATGAAGCAGCAGTAGTAGCAGCAGCAGCAGAGATGAAGCAAGTGACAGCAGCAGCAGCAGCAGAGATGAGCAGCAGTGCAGCAGCAGAGATGAAGCACAGTAGTAGCAGCAGCAGCAGCAGAGATGAAGCACAGTAGTAGCAGCAGCAGCAGAGATGAAGCACAGTAGTAGCAGCAGCAGCAGAGATGAAGCACAGTAGTAGCAGCAGCAGCAGAGATGAAGCACAGTAGTAGCAGCAGCAGCAGAGATGAAGCACAGTAGTAGCAGCAGCAGCAGAGATGAAGCACAGTAGCAGCAGCAGCAGAGATGAAGCACAGTAGTAGCGCAGCAGCGAGATGAAGCACAAGTAGCAGAGATAGCAGTAGAGTACGTAGCAGCAGCAATGAAGCACAGTAGTAGCAGCAGCAGCAGAGATGAAGCACAGTAGTAGCAGCAGCAGAGATGAAGCACAGTAGTAGCAGCAGCAGCAGAGATGAAGCACAGTAGTAGCAGCAGCAGCAGAGATGAAGCACAGTAGTAGCAGCAGCAGCAGAGATGAAGCAAAGTCGTAGCAGCAGCAGCAGAGATGAAGCACAGTCGTAGCAGCAGCAGCAGAGATGAAGCACAGTCGTAGCAGCAGCAGCAGAGATGAAGCACAGTCGTAGCAGCAGCAGCAGAGATGAAGCACAGTCGTAGCAGCAGCAGCAGAGATGAAGCACAGTCGTAGCAGCAGCAGCAGAGATGAAGCACAGTCGTAGCAGCAGCAGCAGAGATGAAGCACAGTAGTAGCAGCAGTAGAGATGCAACACAGTAGTAGCAGAAGCAGAGATGAAGCACAGTATCAGCAGCAGGGATGCACAATAGCAGCAGCTGGGATGAAGCACAGAAACAGCAGCATGGATGAAGCACAGTAGTAGAAGCATGGATGAAGCACAGCAGCAGTAGGGATGAAGCACAGCAGCAGCAGGGATGAAGCACAGAAGTAGCAGCTGGGATAAAACAAGTAGCAGCAGGGTTGAAGCACAGCAGCTGAGGTGAAGCACAATAGTAGCAAGGGTGAATGAAGTACAGTAGTAGCAGTGGTGAAGCACAGTAGCAGGAGTGAAGGACAGCAGCAGCACAGGTGAAGCACAGAAGCAACAGAGATGAAGCACCGCTATGTGGCGTGAAATCACATGTCAGTGAATGCACATTAACTACTGTGTTATCCTAAGTTTATTGCTACGTTATGTACTATGTAGCCACGTAATGTCTGCACACCAGTGTAAACATTGTCTAGGCTGTATAGTACTTAAAACTATTGCTACGTTATGTACTATGTAGCCACGTAATGTCTGCACACCAGTGTAAACATTGTCTAGGCTGTATAGTACTTAAAACTATTGCTACGTTATGTACTGTGTAGCCACGCAATGTCTGCACACCAGTGTAAACATTGTCTAGGCTGTATAGTACTTAACTTATTCCTGCCACTTTGTATCGACAAAAATCCTTAGGAGAAGATATGATCGTCTTCATAAATGATCAAAACATTACTTAGTAGATAGTGAAGAAGATATGATCGTCTTTATAAATGATCAAAACATTACTTAGGAGATAGTGAAGAAGATATGATGGTCTTCATAAATGATCAAAACATTACTTAGTAGATAGTGAAGAAGATATGATCGTCTTTATAAATGATCAAAACATTACTTAGGAGATAGTGAAGAAGATATGATCGTCTTCATAAATGATCAAAACATTACTTAAGGAGATAGTGAAGAAGATATGATGGTCTTCATAAATGATCAAAACATTACTTAGTAGATAGTGAAGAAGATATGATGGTCTTTATAAATGATCAAAACATTACTTAGGAGATAGTGAAGAAGATATGATGGTCTTTATAAATGATCAAAACATTACGTTCTCATAAACTTCGTTATAATGCAGAGTTTGTCACACCAACTGCTGCTGCCCATCATTTACGAGGCGGTGCAGTTTGAGTGGGTTTGTGCCTAAGGCTATAAGGACGTCTTTCTTGAGATGGTTGACTACCCACAGGGTGCTGGTACGAACCCACTGTCTCTTGAGATGGTTGACTACCCACAGGGTGATGGTACGAACCCACTGTCTCTTGAGATGGTTGACTACCCACAGGGTGCTGGTACGAACCCGCTATCTCTTGAGATGGTTGACTCTACCCACAGGGTGCTGGTACGAACCCACTGTCTCTTGAGATGGTTGACTACCCACAGGGTGCTGGTACGAACCCACTGTCTCTTGAGATGATTGACTACCCACAGGGTGCTGGTACGAACCCACTGTCTCTTGAGATGGTTGACTACCCACAGGGTGCTGGTACGAACCCACTGTCTCTTTCCGCATAGTGGATTTTTTTTCCTTTTGTTTAAATTTGCTGACACTTACGAGACGATGATACACTGAACGAATTTTGGTTATGTGTCGCGGAATGTGAAAAATAGACTTTGAATATTTCCACTATTTTGATTTATATTACAGTAAATTGGTCACACTGGCAGCAAGTAAATAATGTTGGAAACGGAATGTTTGAAGACCAGAATAACCATATGGTTCTTGTCTAAATAAAAGAAACCACACCTCCCAGCTGGTGTCCAGAACCTCACTTACACACCTCCCAGCTGGTGTCCAGAGACTCGCTTACACACCTCCTAGCTGGTGTCCAGAGCCTCACACACCTCCAAGCTGGTGTCCAGAGCCTCACTTACACACCTCCCAGCTGGTGTCCAGAGCCTTACACACCTCCAAGCTGGTGTCCAGAGCCTTACACACCTCCAAGCTGGTGTCCAGAGCCTCACACCTCCCAGCTGGTGTCCAGAGCCTCCCTTACACACCTCCCAGCTGGTGTCCAGAGCTTCACTTACACACCTCCCAGCTGGTATCCAGAGCTTCACTTACACACCTCCCAGCTGGTGTCCAGAGCCTCACACACCAAGCTGGTGTCCAGAGCCTCACTTACACCCAGCTGGTGTCCAGAGCCTCACTTACACACCTCCCAGCTGGTGTCCAGAGCCTCACACACCTCCCAGCTGGTGTCCAGAGCTTCACTTACACACCTCCCAGCTGGTATCCAGAGCTTCACTTACACACCTCCCAGCTGGTGTCCAGAGCCTTATACACCTCCCAGCTGGTGTCCAGAGCTTCACTTACACACCTCCCAGCTGGTGTCCAGAGCCTTATACACCTCCCAGCTGGTGTCCAGAGCTTCACTTACCTCCAAGCTGGTGTCCAGAGCTTCACTTACACACCTCCCAGCTGGTGTCCAGAGCTTCACTTACACACCTCCCAGCTGGTGTCCAGAGCTTCACTTACCCTCCCAGCTGGTGTCCAGAGCCTCACACACCTCCCAGCTGGTGTCCAGAGCTTCACTTACACACCTCCCAGCTGGTGTCCAGAGCTTCACTTACACACCTCCCAGCTGGTGTCCAGAGCCTTATACACCTCCCAGCTGGTGTCCAGAGCTTCACTTACACACCTCCCAGCTGGTGTCCAGAGCCTTATACACACCTCCCAGCTGGTGTCCAGAGCCTTACACCTCCCAGCTGGTGTCCAGAGCTTCACTTACACACCTCCCAGCTGGTGTCCAGAGCTTCTATACCACCTCCCAGCTGGTGTCCAGAGCTTCACTTACACACCTCCCAGCTGGTGTCCAGAGCTTCACTTACACACCTCCCAGCTGGTGTCCAGAGCTTCACTTACACACCTCCCAGCTGGTGTCCAGAGCCTCACTTCACACCTCCCAGCTGGTGTCCAGAGCAGCTTCATACACCTCCCAGCCTGGGTGTCCAGAGCCTCATACACCTCCCAGCTGGTGTCCAGAGCCTCATACACCTCCCAGCTGGTGTCCAGAGCCTTATACACCTCCCAGCTGGTGTCCAGAGCTTCACTTATACACCTCCCAGCTGGTGTCCAAAGCTTCACTTATACACCTCCCAGCTGGTGTCCAGAGCTTCACTTACACACCTCCCAGCTGGTGTCCAGAGCCTCACTTACCTCCCAGCTGGTGTCCAGAGCCTCACTTACCTCCCAGCTGGTGTCCAGAGCCTCACTTACCTTCCAGCTGGTGTCCAGAGCCTCACTTACCTCCCAGCTGGTGTCCAGAGCCTCATACACCTCCCAGCTGGTGTCCAGAGCCTTATACACCTCCCAGCTGGTGTCCAGAGCTTCACTTACACACCTCCCAGCTGGTGTCCAGAGCTTCACTTACCAGCTGGTGTCCAGAGCGTCACTTATACACCTCCAAGCTGGTGTCCAGAGCTTCACTTACACACCTCCCAGCTGGTGTCCAGAGCCTCACACACCTCCCAGCTGGTGTCCAGAGCCTCACACACCTCCCAGCTGGTGTCCAGAGCCTCACACACCTCCCAGCTGGTGTCCAGAGCCTCACACACCTCCCAGCTGGTGTCCAGAGCCTCACTTGGAGTGGGGTTCTCATGGTATTAATAAAAAACTCATAATGAGTCTTTCTCTGGAAAAAATGTTGCAAGGAATGTTAGCGGCGATGAGGAACCACTTTTTGTTGTTTGTTAACGGTGTTACCCCTTGTTGTCCATGACTACATTCCCTCCTCTTACCCCTTCTCTTCCTCTCTTTATCTTCTTCATCTTCCTCCGCTAACTTGGAGTTAAGAAGTCGGGGTCTTGTAATATTTTATGTGGCTTAGTTTTGCTAGTCTTGTTATTTAAGCTTAGAAATGTT